>BSAI01004308.1:15872-32034 GCA_036245035.1 Adrianichthys oophorus | reverse complement strand
AGGACTTGAACCGGGAACCTTCTTGCTGTGAGGCAGGAGCGCTAACCGCTGCTCCACCGTGCAGCCCTCCTGTTTACCTTGTTTTCTATTATAAAGCACTTTGATCACATCATAATTGTTTTAGATATAAACAAGTATTGATTAATTGTCTTCCTGATTCCTCTTTTCTTCTGTTTCCTCTGTTGTGTTCTCCTCCTTTCTTCGTTGTGTGTTTGTTAAGTTTCTGACTCTGTACCCCTTTTGCCCTCTGGAAGCTCCTTCATGCCCTCGCAGTCTGATTCTCTGACATCCCAGAGCAGTTCTCTCCTCAGCAGCTTTACAAAGTCACGTCATCCCCAGTAACAGAAAGCTAAACATGGCGCAGAGAGCAGACTGGCTCCAGCTGCTCTAAATAATGAATGTAAAGAGTGAGGTGTAATTTTCTTCACTGTTCACCTCAAGGTCAGCAAACAAAGTTTGCAAAGCTGTTACACTCCTGCCTGGTAAATCATAAATGCAACTGCCTTCAGCAGCATCTTTCAAACTTAGGAAAAATGTTTTTGTAAAAAAAGGAATCTTAAAAATTGTGGCTAACTCTTAAATAAAAATGTTAAATTGTAGGTCATTATCATCACGATGCGGTTTAATATCAAAATTAAATGCAGTCAAACCAGATTCTCAATCAAAAAAAGGATAGTTGAATAGAAAACCTTTGATCACTTCAGAAGGGAAACTGATGTATGAATAGAAGCACATGAGTGCAGATGAAACGGCATTATTTTGATCAAATTGAATCATCAAACTTTAACTTATTGAACTATTAGATCGTTGCTGGAAATGATCTCTTGCATCCATTTTCTGAACAAATATTTCATTTGAGGTCACAGGTGAATTCACATCAAATCTGATTCCCGCAGTGGAGGCGGCTAGTTTCAATGTTAAGACAAAGGTATATACGTGATGAGAGGTCCTGCGGTGTGATTTGAGTGGCTGGTGTGGTCTTAAGGTCTGGCAATGACGGGATTTTTAGCGGCGGGCATGACGGACCTGAGTAAATAAAAAACTCAACTCTCAATCAAGGGCTGACCTTTGGGCATGTGACGTTTTCAGTGACAGCAGGTAGAACATGCATCCAATTTGGTGGATCAGACAGAGACGGAAACACCACAGAAGCAGCCGTCATCCAGACACAGCTAGGCTGAAGCTCAATATACCTAGATAACCTCTAAATCAGGGGTGCTCACACTTACTTAAAACACATCAAATAATGTGATGTTTTTATTTTTGGGTGCTCAAACATACAACCAACATGCTGTTACAACAGAAACACATGAATCCTGCTTAAAACTATGAAAAATCCATGGATGAACAAATATTTTTGTGACAACTCAAGTGAGCCCTTTATTCAGCATTTTGTGGGTGGCTGTCTTTATAAAGTGACAAACAATTCTCTAGGTTAACTGCTCTCATGGTGAATGTAGTTAGTCCTATTCCTAGTATTTTTTGTAATTGAAAGATCTTTTTCCCTTTTTTTCACTAAATTATTCAACACGCATGTATCCTTTATGCATAATAATATGCAACTATCGAAATCATATTATAAGTGCAACAACAAACCGCTGTCTCCACAAGAGCGGTTAATAATAAAAAATGCTTGCTATTTGATGACTGAATTTTGCTTTATTTATTTTGTGGGTAGATGGTTTATTTATTCATTCTTTTATTTTTAATGGCCCGCGATCTACATGGAGACGTAATCAACAATGTTTATGAAGAGTGCTTTAAAAAAAAAACTGATCTCTAAACATCATCCATGTCTTCCATGCTTTGTAAATGAGATATAAAGAGACAGCACTTCATGTAGGGATCAGGCTAAAAACATTAGCTGGTTGCTCCTCCTACACATGGCCGGGGTGGCTAGCTTAAGGAACACATTTTTGGCCATGCGGCAAGCAGGGAATTCACAAAAGAGGGGCGGGACACGCAAATTGGTTGCGTGAATGGTGTTCAGTGTGAAGCACCATAAGAGACAATCACACACACCCGCTATCACACCTCAGAGCCAACAATTCACTTATCAAGTAGAAGGAAATTGGAATGTGAATGTGGGGAAAACTCACACGAGTGGGGAGAACAAGCAAACTCCACACAGAAATTAACCCGTGGGATTCGAAGCAGGATTATCTCACTTTGAGGCAAAAGTACTACTCAAAAATAAATGACTGGTGTGCCACATTAAGATTCTGATTAGATGCATGATTATTGCACAGTTGTGTCTTAGACTAGCCACAATAAATAGTAACTCTGTAATGTGCCGTTTTCATTATTGGGGAGGGGTCTGGGGACTCAAATCATCAGTCAGTGTCTGGTGTGACCCCTGTTTGTATATTTGGTCTTTTTAACATGTTCTTGTGGTATTTTTCTATTGATGGAGGAAATATACACATTCATTCATTCATTTTCCAATCCGCTTTATCCCTTTCGGGGTCACGGGGTTGCCGGAGCCTAACCCGGCTACTCACGGGCGAAGGCAGGGTACACCCCTGGACTGGTCGCCAGTCTGTCGCAGGGGGAAATATACACAGAAAATTAATTTAAAAATTGCATTACTGAGTATTTCTTCATTCAAATAGTTTTGAATCGGGAGCAGACAAAAAATGTCATTGAAAAAGACTTATTTGTGTAGTTGAAAATATGCTGGGTATTGCAAACAAATAGATCCATGTACGTCTTTGTTTTCCTCGTCTGAGCTGACATCAGGATCAAAACGGTACAGCTGAATAGCTCCATTATTGCTCACCAATTTTTTGCACCAGTAATGTTAGGTTGGGTGTGTGTGAGGGGGCTGTAAGCCAGCAGAGTGTAAACAAAAGGATGATAGGAAATGAAGGGAGGCTAACTCTTTGCCAGCAGTCCCACCCATAACCTAGAGGTGAATTTCTAATGAACTCCTGCTGCTCTGCATAAACTATGTCTTAGAAAATGACACTTTCTTTTGGCTCAAAACAGAATAATCGTAATTAAAAGACCACTGGGAACACTTTTATAATATGTCTAAAGATGATTTGAGTGGGACTTTGAACATGAATGTCATATTATTTTTCAGAATTCTCAAGAAATCAAGCTGGGTGAAAAAAGACTTTCCGAGACCAGGTAGCAGGAAAGAACTAGACTCTGGACCCACAGAAACAGTTCTTATGGAGTCCAGAGTGATGAGAGCATCAGCACCAACAATCTCAGAAACATTAGGGGTTAGATAAGGACGATCTGACTCAATGTAGGAGCAGCTTTTCCTTAATGCATTTCTCATTTTGCTCATGTCACTTTCACATGCAAAGATGATAATTCCAGAATGCATTGTGCTAGAACAAACAAGGGCTGTATGAAACAAGTCGTTCAACTCAGATCATTTGTCTTTTATTTGCTGTTGTAGTCTGGTCCACAAAACTTCATCTGCACTGGTGTGAGGAGCTCTGAAGGCTTCTGAGGGTTTGAGGAAATGGCTGTCTGCTGTCAGTGAAACATTTGAATATAAAAGATATCCACTGGCACTTGTCTGAAAGTGTGCCGAGTCCCTGCATGCTAAGGGTTTTGCCTTTGGAAAAAAATATGTTGATAGTCATAAATTTTATAGCATGCGCCAGAGTTTGACCATAAATAATTATTACCAGTTGGACGGGTTTATGTGCGCTGTGGAAATCACTCCAGGCTTCACTTTTGTCAAGGTTTACAATTCGTTTGCATAGTTCTAATTGGCTGTGATCACCTTCAAGGCAAAGCTCTTTCTGCTCTCTGAGTATATGTGCAGCATTTTCACACTGAAGACTCAGAACAAGGCGTTTGTCCTCGTTCTCATGATCCTTTTCTGTTCCCATCATCTCTGCCACAAACAGCTCTGTTGAGCCTGCAGTCACACAGGATCAGCAGGAGGACTCAATCAAGGGTCACACGTACCCAACTTGTCCAGGGAACGGTGTCTGCTGACAGCGCGCAAAATGAAACCAAGCCGGCATGAAAACAGGAATGAGTGTCTCCACATCTGTGCCTGTGTTTGACCTGAACTCAGAGCATCCCTTCTGCTCCAAAACCTACCTGACGCAAGACTAGAATTCCAATTTAAACAGAAAAGCCTTGTCTTACTTCATAGAGCTCATGGTTCTGTTATTTCTCAAACACAGAACTTCATCTTCAGAATTTTCTAAACTACCAGAGGCTGCAGAGCCTTTAGTCATCAGGCTCCTCTTCAGTTCAGAAGGCAGACAATTCTGTTTTTGATACTTTCCTATGTGATACAGTTAAGTTGGATGACTCAAATCCAGGCTGCTGAACTGCTGGTCAAATCAAAACTACATGAACACTAAACTGAACCAAACGTTTGGTCTCATTTCTATGAAATTAACAAATTTGACTTGATATGGGACAGCGCTTATATTTTTATTAGGGCTGTCAACGTTAACGCACGTGATTAATTTAAGAAAATGAACACATTAATATTTATTCATTCATTTTCCAAACCGCTTTATCCCTTTTGGGGTCACGGGGTTGCTGGAGCCTAACCCGGCTACTCATGGGCGAAGGCAGGGGACATTCCTGGACTGGTCGCCAGTCTGTCGCAGGGGCCACAATCACACACCCATGCACACACATCCACACCTAGGGACAATTTAGAGCAATCAATTAACCTATGAAGCATGTTTTTGGACGGTGGGAGGAAGCCAGAGTACCCGGAGAAAACCCACGCATGCACGGGGAGAACATGCACACTCCAAACAGAAAGGTCCCCCATTGGTGACACTGTTTCAGGTCCCCCAGCCAGGACTTGAACTGGGAACCTTCTTGCTGTGAGGCAAGAGCGCTAACCACTGCACCACCGTGCAGTCCCAATAGAACACAGGAACCCAATAGGTTAATTAATGCAATTACATTGTTTAAATAAACATTTGTGTTCCATGTGTTTTGAGCAAAAAAATTACATTTCTGAGTTAACGCTTTATAAATTTAACAAAATTCAAAATTCAAACAATAAAAATGAGAGACACATTTTCTCTTTGGCCTTTTGTTTGAATGCTGAATATTGTCATATAACATTTAACTTGTAAAAACATTATGATTAAGCTGATTTTTTTTTTATATAATATAAATTTTTAAACTTATTCTATTGGCAAGATCTTTATTATCATATTTATGACCTATTTCTTGAATACAAGTGAAAAAGTCATTGTGACTCATATCAAGTAGATTTATAGGAAATTAGTTATTTTTATTTGTTATATTTGAGTGTTTTTGCAGCTGTGTGGTGGCGCAGCCATTAGCGCTTTCCCCTTACAGCGAGAAGGCCCTGATTTGAATCCTGGCTGGGACTTTTCTGGCTGGAGTTTGCATGTTCTCCTAGTTCATGCATGGGTTTTCTTCAGGCACTCCGGCTTCCTCCCACAGTCCAAAAACTTGCTTCATAGGTTAATTGGTTACTCTAAGCAGGGGTGTTCAAATCCAGGCCTCCTGCTGGTTTTTCAGAAATCCTTCCTTATCTGTTGCTTCTTACCTGGATCAGGTGTGTTTAGTCAATAAGCCTTACTGGCAGGTTAGTTGGAAAACATATGACATTGGCCCATGAGGCATGGATTTGGACACCCCTGCTCTAAGTGTCCTTAGATGTTCATGTATGAGTGTCTGCAGGAGGGATGGTGTCCCCTATGATAGACTGGCGACCTGTTGAGGGAGTACCCTGCCTTTGCCCAACAGTAGCCATGTCCAGCAACCCTGTGATCCAGAAAAGATATTGCGGTTTAAGAAAATGGATGGATGAGTGTTTTTGCTTTGAAGATGGCTGAAGGCTGTATTTCTTGTGTTTACTAAATACAGATTGTCCTCTGTTTCTCTTTTCTTCTCAGACCCTGCCTCTAACATCAGATATTCCCTTTCCTGACTCTGATTCTGCTAGAGGTTTCTCCCTGTTGACATGCAGTTTGATGCTCAGTTTCGTGATCAAAACAGGGGATTACAGTGAGAACTTTCTTATTCAGAAGATCTCACATATATTTGAGATAATTAGACTTTTTTGTCGTCAAGGTTGGATTAAAGCGATCAATTTGATGTCCTTGCCCTGTGAGATGACTTTAGAGTGAATTGGTGTTTTCTGAATAAGCTGAAAAATGGTGGGAAGCTAATCTTTCCTGCACTTTGCTGTCACTCGCTCATGAGAAAGTGTGACTCTTTCACTTTGAGACTTCACCCAGCAGGGGGATCAGTTCACAGACACAGTCACCCCCCCCCTCCCAGCCCCCACCACCACCACCACCACCACCACCACCACCACCACCACACACACACACACACACACACTCTATTGTTTTCAGGTTGTTCTGGTGATGATATGAGTGTATTCCTCCATGACTTCATTAGCTTTTCTCAGACCCATAGAGAACCTCCACGCTCCCTGATGTCTTGTTAACTTCAGCACCATATTCCTGCTGAATATTCTGCAGTGATGTGGAGCAGGTGCCATGACCATTCAGCCTAATTGGCTGTTTTCTGCTCTTCCATAAAGCTGCAGTTTATTAATAAACAGTTTTTGCTTTTGTTTTGCTGAACAAAAAGCTTACATTTAAAATTGTCTCAGGCTCTACTGCCAAAAACTTAGCTTCAGTTGTAGCTGTAGTGTCTCCTGAAGCAGCAGCAGTATCAGGACTAGCAGCAGGCTGACTTAAACACTGATAAAGTCGCATTTGGATTTTTAAATGTAAAAATTCTCCAATTCCTTTTCCACTGACCAGCCTTTTCAATTTCAGTTGTCGGCTTGTGTCTGCCATTCAACTTCATGAATTTCTCAGTGCAACACGTATGGATAAGTAAAGGTGAAGTAGGTGAGATACGGCCATGATGTATGGATTTTTCTTTTTTTCAACCCGCCCAAATCCTCCACAAGGGGTTGTTAGTGCTGTTTAAGTGATAAGTGCACTCTCCTTGCGTGCAGCTTGACTGTTAGAAAATTAGAGGAAAATGTTAGAGGAAATTAGGCAATTAAAGTGTAGTTTATTGGCATCCTATGGGAGCCAATATGGGAGACTTGATATTCAAGTGCGATAACGAATCAACATGACTGTCCAGCATTTGTGCGTGCTCAGTAAGGAGCCAATATGCGCACCATACTAATGACTAGAGTGCTGTGTAAAGGACACAGTACGACAGATTCACCTGCACATTTTAAGTTTGTGCAACTTCCATTAGCCTCACAAATACTTCATAATGCACCTACCACATGCATGACAATGGTAAATTCCATTTTCACGACGTCCTCTAAAGATGCAGCCGCTCCTCTCTACGACCCTATACGGGGCCAGAGAGCTTTTTACCTACAGTTGGAAGAGGCTTGGTGCAAAATGTCAAAGATAAATGAAAGTCTTGGTGTCATGTCAGCTGGACATAAACCAGTTATTCATTTCTCCTCCATGATCAATTTTCAAATGGTGGGCACTTTCCTCACTTAAAGGAGATGTCAATCATCCATCCAAAAGACTTATGTAGAAACTCATGAACGTGAGTTTTTAATATGGAAAAACACATTTACTTGTTTACATAGACTTTTCATTGGAAGTGGTTTCTTGAACTTGCTGAGGGCAAAGCTTTACTCTCAGCAGGCTCAACCTGCAGAACAGTTTCTGCTTTTTAAAAAGAACCGAAGATCTTGGAAATTTTGGTTAGTCATTGTCATTCATTATCAGTCAGTACACAGTGGTTTTTGTGTGGGTGTGAATATGCGTCCATGATGCTGAGGCTGTGGTAGAGGTCTCCGGGGGGGTTGGGCTGCAGTCTTTGAGCTGGGGGGTGGATTTCTGTCCTGAGACTCATTCCTCCTGACAATCCTCCACCGACACGTCACTCAAAGTGTAGATGGAAGACGAAAGGAAGCAGTGGCCGGACTTGGATCTCCACTGAATCTTCACAAAAGAATACGCATTACTTCATTATCATCACACAAAATGAGTCAGAGGGACTTTCCAAGAAAATGAGAAGATGTACGACTTTCTTAATTTTAGGTTTCTGTTGTAGTGCTTCATCCTCCACCCCTCTCCCAGTCTGACTCAGAAAAGGCAATTACATGAAAGTGAATTATTGTTTCTGTCTTTTGTTTGCCTAACTCTTAAAATAGATCTTAAAGGAAGCTAGAAAATTAGGTCAAGCATACTAAATGAGTTTCCTCATCAGACCTTCAGACACAGAAAACCCTCAAAGGTCAAAGTGAGATGCAGTGACAGCTCTGTTTTCTGCCATGTCAGTTTCACAATGTCTTTTTTTCAAATGTAATCATCAGGCTCACAGCCATGTGCTCAGTTTGGCTAGGCAATGGTCTCTGAATGATCCGGATGCTTCCTCACTGTGACACACCTGCACGCTCACAGCACTGGCAGCAAACAGGAAGGCTATCATCCTCTCTGTGTCACTGTGAGGCTGAAGGAGGCTTCCTGCAGACTGCCTCTCAGTTCACCGGCGCTCGCTCTGACATTTTCTGCTTCTCCTGGCTGCTCTGTCAGCGAACAAACGTGCAGGGAAGAAACTTTGTGGCTTTTGTCCATCACATCCATTTTTTTACTGCCACGCAGACTTAAACACACACTGAGCCATTGGGGACAAGTTTGACTCAAATATAAAATTAAAGTGACTGCTTTAAAAAGCAGCTTGACTGCATTTACTGAACTCTTCACATTCTGTATCTTTTTCAGTCGGAATCCATGAAGAATCTTCAGGACAGCCTACAAAGGGCTCCTTTGAAAGCTGCTTGAAAAATTAACAGATGTTAAAGAAGACATGCCAGATTTGCTGCGTTTCATCTTTCATACAGAGTAATTCATAGTCCTTTACAGAGATGCAAACAAATTTGAAGCAATCCAAAATAACAAAATATTAAACAAAATATGCAGAAATGTAGCAGAAAAGTGCAGGTGGTGCAGAAAGTCAAACACATGTCGGCAAGTGGAGACATATTTGAGTTCATCATGAAGCTGCTTCAGGAGGGAGTGCTTACTTGCTGCTGTCTGCATAACTGTGACATGACATATTATTAATTTGCATTATTTGATGCAGAAGGAGCATGTACACAATAAAAAAAGAAGTTCATGAATTGAATAATGGGACACTCCTTGTGACATTAAGAGCAACAGATTTCTGATCACTACAGAAAAGAAATTAGTTCAGCCTCCAAGATACAGCACATTCTCCACACGACGAGAAAGGGTCGGGCCATGCGAATTGGTTGCGCGAATCGCGTTTGGAGTGAATGCACCTTTACAGTTGATGGCAGGGTATAGGCTGAACAGGCAGACAGGCGAGAGGTCAACTGACGATCTGGCAATGAGTTGAAGACTGAGTTGGGCTTTATACTGTTGGAACTGACTGCAGGTGAATGGGAGGTGGGACTAGTAAAGGAATCAGCACTCTAATGTTTTTGCAGAGGGTCAGACAGCAAAGGAAGAGAAATCCAAGAACTGGCTTTATACCATGCAGATAAACCTAAGATGAGATTATTAGACAGGGAAATCAATCAGGTAGCCATACTTTTGATATGTGAAAGAGGAGTAAGCTAAGGTGTTTGTTTTCTCTTCTGCAGCTCTACTCTATGCAACTATCTTTGGAAACGTGACCACCATCTTCCAGCAGATGTACGCCAACACCAACCGCTATCACGAGATGCTCAACAATGTCAGGGACTTCCTGAAGCTTTACCAGGTTCCCAAAGGCCTGAGCGAGCGGGTCATGGACTACATTGTCTCCACCTGGTCCATGACCAAAGGCATTGACACAGAGAAGGTACGACTAGGGGAATGGAATTAATTCTGCTTTAGTTCACATTTGTTCTGTAAAGTTCATATTTAAGACTGTCTTTTAGAGTTCATGTAAATGCAGACCAACGTGAGTTTAAACTGACAATGTTTTGGTAATGTCTAACATAAACATGACAGAATTCCTTTATTATGCTCTTGCATCTCCCACTATTAGTTGTAAATACAAGAATTAGGCCCATTTAGAGGAGTTCAACAACTCAGGCCAGATGTGAGATTGCATTTCTTTAAAAGGACAATCCAGAGGCTGCTCTGAAAAGAGAGCAAGGGCTGGCTGAGTACCTTGTTATACATGTCTGGTTTCACTTTAATATAAATTTGTTTACTGCCAGATTTAAAAAACCTTGTTCAATGTTCAATACTTTTTTCTGTTCATGCATGTATTTTTCTCAAAGCTATTTTGATTTTTTTTAGCTCAAACTTGAGAATTATTTGGAAGAATGTTTTGTTTGTGTCAGGTTCAAGTAACCTAAAATATTTGTTTCTACAAAAGAAGGGAGACAGAGGCAATTGAGTTCATTTTCTTGCAAGGAGAAACAGAAGGAAGTGCTCCAACCACTTCTGAGCAGACGAACCCCTCTAATTATTAAACACTGGGAGTTCCCTAGTTAGAATACAGATGCAGCTCTGAAGGAGTGGGTAGATAAAGCTGCTTCTGGAGATAAGAGTTATATGTTGCACACTTCAAATGAACAGCACACTGCTGAACATTTTGGGCGTTTTATTCACGGGTTCTCCAAGGTACAGCAGCGTATGCAAACAGATACAGGTGTTTTCTCTCAAAAAAAAAAACTCCGTTCCTTGTCTCTCATGCACACTGCTCTGTGCGCTCCTGCATGACGTTACTCTTCCTCAACGGCACTGGTTCCTTGACGGCGCTAGCTCCACCTGATGGTCGTTTATGGTACTACAACATTTGTAATAAACCCACAAAACAAAACAGTTTTAAGAATAAAAAACAAAGGGGGTGGCTGATTTTCACTGTCCTTACACTCTCCCCTCAAAAATTCAATGGCGTCTCGACATTATGAGTAACAATTTTCCTGATGTGATCAGGCAACCCAGTGGCAAACTTTACACTGAAGCAGTCTTTTCATAAGAGTCAGAGTTCACATTAGGCCACCAAGATGCAACACTGATGTCCAGTAGGCCATATGGCAGGTATCTCTCCTTAATGCCACATGGTCGTAGCAGTAGTTGTTAGGCACGTCAACCATCCACTGCAACATCTGTCATACAAACGGGTGTCTGCATCTGCTCTGAGTAAGGCACATTAACCTGAAAGAAGTCTGCCATCTACTTTGTGTACTTAAGTATCCATAATTCGTTACTCAATATGTGTTAAAAGAGCACCCATATCAAAACGTAAACACAATATTGTGATAAAACTATAAACTACATTTCTCCATAACAACTCTTCTTAACGCTTTAATGAAAACAAAAATCACATTAACTAGGCATGTGCAAATGTAGGCTGGCCCAATTGGTGATATGTAAACACCATTTTGGGTTTTCTTTTACGACAAGGATACTTCTTTCACTCTCTGTGATGCCTCAGGATCTTCAGCATCACTGGAAGAAGAGGGCAAGGACTCTTCTCTCTCTGTGTTGAGTGATGTGTCGATCTCTACTGGAGCATCTG
Source organism: Adrianichthys oophorus (assembly GCA_036245035.1). Classification (NCBI taxonomy): domain Eukaryota; kingdom Metazoa; phylum Chordata; class Actinopteri; order Beloniformes; family Adrianichthyidae; genus Adrianichthys; species Adrianichthys oophorus. The sequence goes on along the minus strand of BSAI01004308.1, from coordinate 20,577 downwards.
TTGCCAGTTCCAGTTCATCCTCATCACTTTCCTCTATCTGTGAAGTTTCTCTGTCGTCAGGCTCAGGGTCAGTTGCTTCCGTCTCTTGCTGGTATTCCACCTGGTCACTCCACCCAGGTTTTACTCCAACAATTGATGACCACTGTTCCTCATCATCTGACACAGATTCCTCTTTTTTGGAGACTGATTTTGCACTTTCGTTCTGATTTTCTTAGCTCATTTTCACTAGTTAGTGGGAGAAATTCACATGGCAGCAGAAGATTCCGGTGGATCACTTTAACACGGCCCTTCCCAGTCTCTGGCTTCACTTCATAAACTGGGATTTCAGGGTGTTTTCTCTTTGTTACAATGTACACTTTGTCTTCCCAATATGACCTCAGTTTACCCAGTCCTCCCTTTTCAGTGAGGTTGCGGACTAACACTCTACAGCCGGGATTCAACTCTGCACCATACACTTTTTTACCATAGTGGGCCTTCCCTCTGATTCCCTCTTTGTTGGCTGTTTTAGAAGCAAGCTGGTATGCTTCAGTCATTCTTGTCCTCCATCTTTCTGCATAATTGTCATATGTTGAGCTTTGGTCTTTCACCTTGAGGCCAAACATGACATCTATAGGGAGTCTAGGCTGGCGACCAAACAGAAGGAAATCGGGTGCATAGCCCGTAGCTTCACTGCACGTGCAATTGTAAGCATGAACTACCTTTGCAAGAGAAGCTTTCCAGTCTGTCTTAGGATGTTCTGGCAACGTTCTGAGCATTGCTAAGAGTGTTCTGTTGAGTCTTTCCACTTGCCCATTCCCCTGTGGATGATAAGGTGTTGTGCGAGAACCAGAAACCTCACTGTACTCCTGAAGTTTAGCAAAAAGCTTGTTTTCAAACTCCTTCTCCTGGTCATGATGAAGCTTGGTTGCAAATCCAAATCTCAGCACAAAGTCTCCAAAAATCTTTTCTGCCGCTGTTTTAGCAGCTTTGTTTCTGCACGGGTAAGCCTGAGCAAATCTGGTGAAATGATCCATCACGACGAGAATATATTCATATCCTCCTTTACACTTTTCCAAATGCAGAAAATCAATAGAGACCAGCTCAAAAGGTATGTGGTGACATTGTTCATGAGAGGAGCTTTGACAGGCTTATTTGGGCGTTTGTCTTTTAAGCAGCTGCATACACGTGTCACATAGTGCTCTACGTCTCTCTGCATGTGTGGCCAATAAAAGCGCTCTCGAATAAGATTCAAAACCCTCTCTACCCCCAGATGACCCATTTCTTCATGTAGTTCTTTATAAACCAACTGTTGGAATCTTGTAGGAAGAAGTAGCTGTGAGCGGCAAGCTGTTTTCCTATAGAGTAGTCCATCATCATCAACGTACAGTCTCTGCTTTAGTCTCATTAGTGCACTTGTGTCTTTATTGCCTCGTCATTGTCCCTTGTTTGGCCACTTCCCGGACAGCACACATATCAACACCTCACCTATCACTGAGTCATCCCTCTGAGCTTCTTTCAATGTAGTTTTTGCGATTTCAGTCCCTTTAACTTTATCAGTTCTCTCAGCAACCAGTTCATTTATTGTCATTGGGCAGAGCCAGGGTTCGGTTTCTTGACCCCCAATAGTAATAGCCTTTGTAACACTATTCATTATTTCATGTTGCACTTTTTGAGTACGTTTGCACGTACTGCTCCATGCTTAGTGGCATGCGTGACAACCCATCAGCATCACTGTTACTTTTCCCCGGGCGATATCTTATGGAGAATTGAAAATCTGACAATTCAGCGACCCACCTATGAGTAGCGGCGTTAAGCTTAGCTGTGGTGAGCACATAGGTGAGAGGGTTGTTGTCAGTGTAAACTGTAAAAGGTGGGGAATAATAGAGGTAGTCTCTAAATCTCTCACATATGCCCCACTTCATAGCCAAGAACTCCAACTTGCCAGAGTGCAGGTGGTAATTCTTCTCTGGTGCAGTCAAAGTCCTGGTTCCAGAAGCATTCACCACCAGTTTTCCACCCTGCTTCTGATACAGCAGGGCTCCCAGCCCATCCTGTGAGGCATCACAATGAAGAATGAATGGTAGTTCAAAATCAGGATAGCCTAACACTGGGGGTTGAGAAAGTAAGTTCAATAGTTGACAAAGTGCTTGCTGATGTTCAACCAACCACACAATAGGATGAGATGATGGCAGCTGTCCTCCATTCTTCTCTTTTTTTCTTCTTTGTTTTGTCTGTTTTGTTTTTATTGCCTTCTCTGAGCAAAGAAGGTCATAAAGCGGTTTTGCTGTTCGAGAGAAGTTTGGGATGTAACTGCGATAGTAGGAAATGAATCCTAACAACTTCCTCAGTTCTCCAATATTGGTTGCAACCTTGTCCTTCAAAGCCTGCACTGGAGCAATGTCTGCCGGATCCATTGTGTAGCCATCTTTTGTGACAAGTCTTCCCAGAAATCTTACTTGATTTTTGAATATTTCACATTTTCTTGGTGTCAGTTTTACTTCATGTTCTTGATAACGACGTAGCACCCATTTAAGATGATCAAGATGATCTTCAAAAGTCTTGGAGTGAACTAGATTGTCATCCAGATATGGAAAGCAAACATCATCTCGCAGACCTCTCAAACATTCTTCCATCGACCTTTGAAATTCTGCTGGAGCCGATGAAAGCCCAAACGGTATTCTCACCCACTCATATAAACCCCAAGGTGTGATGAAAGCGGTTAGATGATGGCTTGACTCTTCTAAGAAACCCTGATGATAGGCTTTTCCCTGGTTGAGAACAGAGAACCACGAACTTCCTATAAGGCTGTTGAGCATTTTTTGGATTTGGGGTATTGGATGACGGTCAGGAATGGACTTCCGATTTAGCTCTCTGTAGTCACAGCAGAGATGAAGACTTCCATCCTTCTTCCGTACACACACAACAGGACTTTAATATGGGGATTTATTCATTCATTCATTCATTTTCCAATCCGCGTTATCCCTTTCGGGGTCACGGGGTTGCCGGAGCCTAACCCGGCTACTCATGGGCGAAGGCAGGGTACACCCCTGGACTGGTCGCCAGTCTGTTGCAGGGGAAATATGGGGATTTAGATCTTTTCCTCCACCCTCTGTTGAGCAGATCCTCTAAGTATTCTTTCACCTCTCTGTGAAGTGGTTTTGGTACAGCCACATATGTTTGTGTCACAGGGGTGGGATCACTCAGGCGAATTTTTAACTGTAATGAGGAGATTGTTCCAACATCATGCTCATCTCGAGCAAAAGCCTGGTTTTCTTCATGCAGTAGCTGTTTTACCTGCTCTAGTTGTGTAGGAGATAGATGGCTTAAGGGAACTTGAGGATTCCACTAGTCATTGGCATCCATGTTTGCTTGGTTTTCACTTTCATTCCTCCTATTTTCAGTTCCAAGAACAGAAGTTTCTTCCACAGCTGTTCTGTTTTCCTCCCTTAGATTTATCTGTTTTGGTTCAGACTGAGCTGGATAGATCCATTTCACTGTCTCAGTTTGACCCAGAGAGACTTTTGGGGGAAGTTGGATGTCATGGGCTGTATTGTTGGTAACTGGAATGGTGAGGAAGGAGTTTGACCCTCTCTGTAAACTCACAACACCCTGTTTTACTTTCAAACCCTCTGGAAGCAGTGGAAGAAGGCTTGGCTCAAAGAGAACATCCCCCTGGTTTGGAAGTAAACCTGCTCTTGCTCTGCACTTCACCACTTTGGTCTGGCCAGCTGGAATACTGATGTAACTTTTGCCAGCTTTCACCATGCCATTGCCCACATTGTCATCCCCTTTTGTCATCATTTTAAGGAATACTTCAGTTTTCTTACAATCAAAAGAAAATGCTGCACTAACAGCTTCTGTAACTGTCTGGGGCAAGTCTATGCCTTTCTCAAGAAATTGTTCAATCACATTAAATCCTATGATTGGCTCATCTCAAACTCCTTCTTCACTAATTACCAAAACTGGAACTAAGAGCTCTAACTGTGGACGGTTCTCTGATGGCAGCCTGAAGTTTACTTCAACCTAGCCACTAAAAGGAATATGGGTCTTATTTACTGCTCTCCCCTCCAATGTATTAGCTCCAAGAATTGCAGTGAGACTTCTTCTTACTGCTAGCTGTGGGATATTTTTCTGTCTCCAAGTTTCACTTATGAGACACACTTGTGATCCAGTGTCCCACAAAGCTGTTGTTTCAACTTCATCCAATAAACAAGCGATAAGATGTTTCTTTCCAATGAGGCCAACCAGTTTTGTCTTCTGCGTTGGAGAAAGAAGGTTGACCTGAAGTTCTTCTTGTTCCGCTTCATTTATTGCTTTTCTTGCTAACTTCATTTCTAAGAGCTGGATGCTGTCCATGATTAACTGATAGCAATCCTGAGGGATTCTGCTCTCGTCATTCTTTTCTGCAGGTAACTCTAAAATAGGAGTAACAGTTCTGACAGACTTTTTTATTTCTCCGACAGGATCTGAGGAGATCTTCTTGTTTCTACATCCCCTTGAGGTGCAACCATTTTGTCCACATTTAAAACAGTGATCACACTGTGCTCCTCTATTGAGATCTTGGTAGGTTTTGCAACCACGTTTTCTTGTCATTCTTTGTCGGAAAGGAGATCTTTGTGGTTAATTGATGCGAGTTTTTAGTTCTTCAATTTCTCCTTTCAGGGCTGCACGGTGGTGCAGTGGTTAGCGCTCCTGCCTCACAGCAAGAAGGTTCCCGGTTCAAGTC
>BSAI01004308.1:1018-15772 GCA_036245035.1 Adrianichthys oophorus | reverse complement strand
GGACCTTTCTGTGTGGAATTTGCATGTTCTCCCCGTGCATGCGTGGGTTTTCTTCGGGTACTCTGGCTTCCTCCCACCATCCAAAAACATGCTTCATAGGTTAATTGGTTACTCTAAATTGTCCGTAGGTGTGAATGTGAGTGTGCATGGGTGTGTGATTGTGACCCCTGCGACAGGCTGGTGCACCAGTCCAGGGGTGTACCCTGCCTTCGCCCATGAAGGGTTAGGCTCCGGCAAACCCGTGACCCCGACAGGGATAAAGCGGATTGGAAAATGAATGATGAATGAAAGAATTAATTTCTCCTTTCAACTCTTTGATTACAGAAATCAATTCGCCATCTGTCTGAGACACTGTGGGTTGAATTATTGTAGGTTTAGTGGAGGTAGCAATGGGTCTCTCTTGTCCTCCCATTGCACCCACTACTGTGTTTTTAACTGGTTGTGTTTCTGCTCTCAGCTCTCTTACTTTAGGCTCTTTGCTGTTTCTTTTGAATTTTTGTTGTCTTTCCCATTCAATACTGGCAGCTTCATTTGTTTTTGCAATCAAAACATCAGTTACTTTGGGGTCATCTAGACAACTTTTGAGCTGATACTTCACATTATTGCTAATCAGTCCAGTCCACACAGCTCTGAGAAATTTTCTCTGAACCAGATCAAAACTATAATGCTCGTCTGCACCAGGTTCTTTGGAGGATGCCAGAAGTCGCTCCTTGAGCTCAATTGCTCTAAAGATGAAATTCTGTGGCGACTCATTAATTTCCTTGTGTTATGCTTATCAATCGATGGTACAGATTGACCGAACTATCCTCTTTGTAATGACCTTTTAGAATTGTCCGCAGTTGTTGTAGCGTTAGATCTGTTTTGATTTCCAACATGTCTCTCAGACTTAGACCTGGGGTGACAGCTCAGACCACAGCTTCGATGATCTCAGTCTCACTGTGATGTTTTTTAGTCCCATTTCTTTCTGATGGATCAGATTAGAATATGACAGTTTATCTTTCTGGCCCCTCTCTCCGATCTGTCCATTAATTTTGAATTCTCGCCTGATGGTTCGTTCAGGTGGGTGAGTAACAAAGGCCGATGCAGGTTGAGGCAGAGAAGAGCCATTATTTCTATGAACTCTTTTTGTCAGTTTGTTCATCTCCTCTTCGATCTTTCTTGAAGAAGTTTGAAAACTTAAATGAAGTGCAGCATACTGCTCCTGTAGGTTAGCCAGTGCAGTTGCATCTTCACTAGTGTTTTCTTCCAATGCTTCTTCATCAGTATTGTCATTTTCTGTTATTGCATTTGCACTGTTAATTAAATGTCTCAAAAACTCACGTGCAACTTTTTCTTCCTGTTCCTCAAAAGCCGTCTCCGCTGCTTTACTTATTAGTCGAATTAGCACATGCCTTTTGGCCTCTTTGGTTGTTGTGATTTTAGCTCGAGCACATACATCTTGCAGTTCTTCCACTCTTAACTGCAGCAGCACTTCACCTAGCTGGTCCTGTAACTCCTCCGGCTCCATGCTGCTTTGATGGTTGTGTCACCCCTCACACTCTTTCTTCAAGTACCACATGGCACGGCTAAATGCCCGTACGGGCCACTAAGTTTTGTTGCACACTTCAAATGACCAGCACACTGCTGAACATTTTGTGCGTTTTATTCACGGGTTCTCCAAGGTACAGCAGCGTATGCAAATACATACAGGTGTTTTCTCTCGAAAAAAAACTCTCTTTGCGCCTCAAATCTCCGTTCCTTGTCTTTCATGCACACTGCTCTGTGCGCTCCTGCATGACGTTACTCTTCCTCAACGGCACTAGCTGGTCGTTTATGGTACTACAACATTTGTAATAAACCCACAAAACAAAACAGTTTTAAGAATAAAATAACAAAGGGGGTGGCTTGTTTTCACTGTCCTTACATATACTACATAGTTTCTGTCTCAGCTCAGCCTGTTTTCCACACCAGACATATCTTTGTTTTGTCTTCCTCATTCTCTCAGCAACAGTTCTCCATAATCAGCAAAACAGCACACCGCACTATAACAGAGCAAGACACATTATTTTAACACAGTAAAGGTAGAAAAGGACCAGAAAATCAAGTATAAGCCTTTTCTTTTGCATGCATCTCTTCATTGCCTAAGCTGCCTGCGAAGTGTTTACTACATTATGTAAGCACAGTATTTGTTTAAGCATTAACCCATTCCCAGACGCTGAATGTAGGTCCTGTAAACAGATGACTAAAGAGTTTAGATTATGTACAGTTATCTCTAATAGTTTGGTTGGCAGGTGGGTCAATACATTTCCTATGTCCCTTTGTCCTGCCTATTTGGCCATTTTGGAATGTTGTTCAGTTGGGAACAATTTTCAGTCAACACATCCAATCCCTCAGTGTTTTACAACAAAGCCAGTGAGGATGTCCAAGATTTTAGGACATGTCCACTATAGATACATAGAAACAGCAAATGGTCAAAACACAGTTGTTCAAAGCTTTGGAAAGAAGCTCTGCCTTCTGCAGGTCCTACATGTAAAACAGAGACATTAAAAAAACTGACCATATGGAGGAATGGCCATTGCCTCTGGCCATCCCGAAGGGCAGACTCACCCAGGAAATCTGTATGCAGACTGAACTAATTTTCAAAGTTTCTGCATCAATTACAAACAAAAGAAACTCAAAAATGTTGTTTTAAAACAATCAACAATTTTCTAAAAGTTTTATAAAAACCTGAAATGTAAAAAAAAGTCTATAAACAAGAAATTATTATAAATTAAGAGTTTCAATGTTTATTTATTTTTTGTTTTTGCTTAAGGTACTGTCCATCTGTCCCAAAGACATGCGAGCTGATATCTGTGTCCACCTCAACAGAAAGGTGAGTGCAGTGTTACCAGTGTGCACAACGTGAAATACCTGCATCTCTTCTGACACAGCTGTTACACTGAGGAACATGAACAATAATTACATGCAGGTCCAGCCCTGGGCATATGCGACCTAGGCTAAGCTTATAACAGTTTGACACACCACTCATTTAGTTTAAAAATAAAAAAAGTATGAATTAAAAACCTAAAAAAATACTCAAAAGTGTGATGTAATCAATAACTTTGGCTGGCGCAGTGCCCCTCTGTAAATGGTAAATGCCGTATGCTTATATAACGCTTTTCTACCTTCATTGAAGGCCCAAAGCGCTATACAGTCACGGTCCCATTCACACACTAATGGTGGCTCTGCTTCCAAACACTGGTGCCAACCTTCCATCAGAGGCAATGTGGGGTTCAGTGTCCTGCCCAAGGACACTTTGACACATGGGCGGGCAAGGCGGGAATCCAACCTGCAATCCTCCCATAAGAGGCTGACTGCTCTTTCCTCTGCACCACGGCCGCCCTCTTTATCTGACACTGTCGCTGTCTAAGCTAGGTGAGGTGGGGTTGGGGGGGGTTGCCACTGTTTGTGCTTCTTTAAAACTTGAAGTATGAAAAAGCAGCAAAACAAGTCCTCAGGGACAGCTTTAAGGGAAAAGGGAAGGAAGAGGAGGAAAAACTGGATCAAAGCATAGGTTTGTCTGTTTTATTTACATTCAATTGCTTGGAAATTAACCCCCCACCCATTCATTTCCATTGAAGAATACTCTTGTTTTTGGTCGAACACATTAGTTTATTTGGCAATCTATTTTTTTTTTTTTTTTCTATCTTCAAACTTTTAACAACGGAGATGCATTTTTCAAAACCTTTCATGCTTGTTAATTAGAGTCATATGGAAGCACAGTGTTTAGTGCTCCTACTTTCCTGGTTGAAGGTCCCTGGTTTAAGCTATTCTCTGTGGCAGTTATTTTAAACAATAATCATAAGTGTTTATTATTCCCATTTTGAGCCAGCCTGTTTACATGTTCACAGAAAACATGTAACAGGTCATCAATTGTGAATATTGTTTTGTTTGAAGAACAGACAGCTTTAAAGCAGATTTCTTCACATTTGGAGGAGATTCAGTCTTCATGAAAACCTTAAATGTCGTTTCATTTAACTTCTAAACCTCAGTAGCACCCAGGGGATAGGGTTCTTTAGACTGGGAATTTTGTTTTTAGAATGAAGCTGTTTGTCTATGAGTGCTCACAATTGATCTGATTCTCCCACAGGTGTTCAACGAGCATCCAGCCTTCAGGTTGGCCAGTGATGGCTGCCTTCGGTCCCTCGCTGTGGAGTTTCAGACCATCCACTGTGCTCCTGGGGACCTGATCTTCCATGCTGGGGAGAGCGTGGACACCCTCTGCTTTGTTGTTTCGGGGTCACTGGAGGTCATCCAGGACGATGAAGTCATTGCCATCTTGGGTTTGTAGCTAGTTAAAATGGTAAAATGGCACATACTGATATAACTTATATCTTAGAAGGCCCAAAGTGCTTTACAGTCACAGTCCCTTTCACTCGCTCACACACACATTCACACACCGATGGTGGCTCCACAGCATTTCAAAATCAGACACCAGCTACATTAGTCAGCTAAGGTGGCTAATGTAGATGATCAGGTAAATGTGGTAAGTAAGTCTAATGTTGTAACTAATTGTTTTGTTTTGTTATAATTGAATTATTGTGTAATTAAAGGGTGGCCGTGGTGCAGTGGAAAGGGCAGTCGGCCTCTGATCGGAAAATTGCGGGTTCAAGTCCCGCCTTGCCCGCCCATGTGTCGAAGTGTCCTTGGGCAAGACACTGAACCCCACATTGCCTCTTATGGAAGGTTGGCGCCAGTGTTCGGCAGCGGAGCCACCATGAGTGTGTGAATGTGTGTGTGAATGGGTGAATGGGACTGTGACTGTAAAGCGCTTTGGTCCTTCAATGAAGGTAGAAAAACGCCCTATAAGTATAAGCCATTTACCATTTAATGTGGCTAATTATGCTATTTTGGCAAATGAGGCTAAAGGGACTAATAGATACTCTGGCTACTGAGTTATTGTGGCTGATGAGAGTAAGAAGGCTAGTGTTGCTATTTAGGTTGCTGGGCTCTGGCTTTGTAAATGCATCCTGTGAATAACTTGAATTACAGAAGTCCATGTTTGACACATTAAGGAGTGTTGTGGAGTTCATCTGCAAAAGCAAAACAAGAGTCAAAGCTCCTTATCCCCTCAAAAAGATCCATTCATCAAAGCATCAGCCGTATGAAAAAAGAGACTCATGGATCATACTTAACATGATCCTAGCTTGTTCAGGTCTCCTACTTTCGGCCTTGTGTTTAAACCTCATTCAGACCTTTAGACTGAGCAGAAACCTGCCCCAGATCCTCATCCATCATTTACCATAGCTGTCATAACAGAAACATAAGTGTGCTAGAACAATGAAAGAGTGGAGGTTTAGTTTGTCTCAGGACATCCTTTATCTCCCATAAATCCTAAAAATGAAGGTATGTTTCTGTGCATGTGCAGGTGTGTATGTATAGCTGCAAGTCTCATCCATTTACTGGGAGAAAAAAATCAATACAGCAACAGTGGGGCGTGTACAAAAGAAAAGTATGATGAACAAACACAAACTGTTTACACAGTTTCACAAATGGCAGTTTGTCCAGGGAGGACAGTCTGCATAGCGATGTGGGAGTCCTGCTGCAATCAGAATGGTTTGGTTCACAATGGAGCAGATAATGAGCACATCATCAGATGAGTTTGCTGCCATGCAGATATCGGCAGCACGAGGGTCTGTGGCAGACCCCACCCCTTTCCACTCTGAAGGATCTGCATCAAAAGATCCCTACTGTGAATATCTTTAACACTTCTCATCTGATTTTCTCTCTCCACACGGGCGTTCACCAGAACTCACATAAACAGCTGCATCAGCCTTTTGACTCATTATGTATTGATTTTAATTTTGCAGTTTGGCTCTGTTAAATTAGACTCATTAACACCCCTAAAGAAGTTTCCCTGTTTATTTTTCTCACAATAAACAGATTATTTAAAAAATCCATTTATCCTAATCTGATTACTAGTTGTCTTTGTCACACTGAAGTATGATCGGGTCCAGCAATCAATGCTGCTTTTGTGTGCTGCTGCCATTCATGCACAGTGAAGTTGAAAATGGAAATGAGAAAGAATCCGTTCAGGCTGTTTGATGTGGACAGAGTGGGGGAACATTAGATGCAAAAAGCAGCTCAGAGGAACAAGCACGGAAACAGGAACGAGTTTAGGAGCTGTGATGCTAACCTGATGAACATACAGTTCTATGAACAGAAGCTGCTACTTATTTAACGGACAAGCCAGACAAAGAGCAGTTCAGTACCCCCTTTATGAGAAGAACAAACATAGATCCAGATATGTCGCCCGGATTGGTATTAGCGGGGCCCCACCCTGGAGCCAGGCCTGGGGTTGGGCCTCGAAAGGGGAGCGCCTGGTGGCCGGGGCTCTTCCCATGGGCCCTGGTCAGACACAGCTCGAAGGATTAACGTGTTTGTTGCTGACATGTTTCTGTGTCTCTTAGGTCAGGTGTGTACTATAACACTTCTTGGTGTCCTCTTCCATCTGTGATAGTCTGTAACTGCCAGGCTTTGCTTTGGGTGAAGCCCCAAGGAGTCATAGTAGCCACACCACTGGCATTCAGCCATCAATGACGCTTTGTCAGTTTTAAAACAACAAATTCCTTCTCTGTGGGTGGACAGACACTGGTCAGGAGTCAGGAAGCATGAGCTGCAGTTATTGGAAGGGGGATGACAGCAGTGAGGACCGTTCATGCTGCTGCTGCAGATACTGGTGTCACCAACACTAAGCTCTCCGCCCGCGCTGCCCAGGATAATGACCTGGCAGGCTCATAGCAGCATCAGCACATCAGCTGAGAGCAGCTGTCTGATGAGCTGCTCTGTGAGATAAAGATGCAGAACCTGCCCCCCACTCCACTGGCTTTTTTTTTTTTTTTTTTTTTTTGCTGATGAGCGGCTTTGTCCAGCTCACCAACAGATTTGTTGGAGATGAATGCAGTCACTACCACTGTATTCATTCTTTCACAGAAGTAAAATGGTCTCATATGGATAAATCCCTTCAGGAAACTCTCCAGTCAGCTGTTTCAACATTCCTCATGGATCCTGGAAACACAAATAAACACACCAAGTGCTCGTCATTAAGAACAAGCTTCTGTTCTTTCATGCTATAAAGCCGTGTCAGCAGTAATTTTTTAAACAGAGTCAGAATACAAAAAAGGAACAAAACAGTAAGAACACAAGCTATGGACACTATGGAGCTACAACGGACTTCAGTTATTTTGACAGAAACATAAAAGAAGCCTTGAACATGAAACATGAAAATGCACAAACTGGAACATAAAACTGAAGGCACCAACCCCCAGAAACAAGGATTAAAAAAATAACCTCTGACAGTAGGTCCGCCCCTTCAGTCAGGTGGGTGGGGCCGTCAGCAGCTTCTTATAAAAGGGATTTCTCATTTTCATTCAGCTTTAATGGCAGTCTTACTGACTCTCACACCTAAATTGAAACATTACCAAAACTGGAAACAAAAAGTATAAATGTTCTCTAAAGCTACATAACACTACATTAGAACATTTTTGTGACTTTGAATAAGCTTTTTAGGCTAAACGTTGAGTTTCTAAAACTGTGTCTTAGGTAATTTTTTTTCTTTTCCAAAATCATCAACACATCTGCCAACTGTAAAATCCCAAATTCAAACAAAGGCTTGATTACAACAATTGGACCAAAAGTCTAGTGTTTGAGCGTGTGATGGCCAGATTTCTTGTGTGAGGTATGTGTGGGGGATTTGGCCTCCCAACCTCTCAGGTCCTTTTATCTGGTTTGGCCAAGTCTATGAGCTTCAGCAGCAAATGTGGTGTTTGGAGAAGAGCCAAACAAAGAGCTGGACTGGATAACCAAGTCTAAATCATTTGGTTTTGATTAGATACAAGTTAAGGACGCAGGACTAGAAACAGCCATGTTACTGGACCTAAAACATCAGCAAAGAACACGGTCAGAACCAAAAGTAAAAACAGATCCAGACTGACTTCAAGCTGAAACCAAACAGGTGACAAACTCATGACTGGACATAGAAAGACTGAGGGTAGCTGACCAATTAGGCGGCCGTGGATCAGCTGAAACCAGGTGAGTGACTCAGTGGCACAACAAAACAGAAAATCTCTTATGCTGCAAGCACACTGGGCATGTGACATGCATTCAAGAACACGCTAAACGTGTTTATCCTATGGTGTGGTCATTATTCGGCCATCCAGTCCCCTCTCCGACCACCAGAGGGAGCCATCGCCAGAGTACTAACAGCCTCTGTTCTCTTGTACACTCCAACTCCCAGCATGCATCGGACCTCTGCCATCTTGTCTTCACCAGCTGCTCCTCATCATGTCATCACACCACTGCTTATATACCAGTCTCACCCTCTCCTCTGTGTGTAGTCTTGAACTGGTTTCCCTCTCGGTCATACTAAGTGTTCCATGTTCCTGTTTGCCTGGTTTCTGATCTTTGCCTGTCTCGACCCCTCCCACCTTGCTCCTTGTATTTTTGACCCTCGCCTGTCCTCGACCACGCCTCGTCTTATCCTCCTGTGCTGTTTCATTAAACCCTGTTTTCACATGGATCCACACATCTTAGCCTCGTCCTTACAGGTGCTCACACTGGACTAGCAGGGAGGGGCTTCTCATGATTTTTCTGCAGTTTACTAGCTCATGTCTGCCACCTGTAATTGGAATTTTGCTTCAGTCTTCATCCCAATATATGAAAGAGTTGGTGTCATAAAATTTTGGCTGGGCACAAACATTTCTCCTCCATGATCAATTTTCAAACAATTTGCACTTCCATGACTTAAAAGGGAACGCCATCCATATGTCACTACTAAGTCTGAGTCCCTAATTGGTCCTAATGCAACTAGCAATGCATGTTCAATAGCTGCTCTTTTTCCAGAAATGGATGAAGTAACTTGTGTAGCTGCACTTGAACACAAGAGTTTTTGAATGCAGAAGTCTGACATGCGTGTTGCTGAGGGCGGTGTGAATGCAGCTTTAGAAACATGATAAAAACAAATAAAATGAGAATTTTAGAAACCTAGAACCAAGCTGCTTTCAGGAAGTTCCCAGATTTCTTTTTATGTTAAATTAGACTTGGTTGGAATTGGTTATTTAAAGTTATTGATTAATTGCTTGAAAGAGTGTTCTTAATAGTCTTTTTTTTTTTAATAAAGCCAAAATTGGTCTGGTCTGAACAGACATATCAGAAGATCAATGTAACGCATTGTTTGAACTAAAGCCTAGGCGCTCTGACATGCACAGAAAAGAAGAATCGTCTCAAGGAGCCCAGGGTGTGTAAATGAAAACGCAAAGCAGGTCAGGATAAATATCAACCGGTTGTATTTGAAAAAAGAACAGAAGAAAACAAAAAAAACAAAACAAAACAAAACAAAAGAAAAAAAGATACAAGACAGGGGACACAGGCTGGAGGGGATGATGGCTAGTCCATGTGCAATTGTCCAAGTTGATGCAGTCCAGAAATGCGTTTTGTAGTAAGATGGGAACCCGTTGAGTTTTATTGCAGATAGTTGGGATGTTGGAAGAGATGCAACCATCAGGGTTGGTTCAGTGTGGGTAGCTCACCATCAATTTGACTAAATCAGAATATCACACACACAAAAAAACCTGACCTAGAAAGGGTCAGAGAATAATAGAATAAAAAACAAAGCACAGTTTAACTACTGGGAAAAGAAAGGTAAATAAGAACCACTAATACATCACGTACTAGGAAAAACAAAACAAGTATTAAGTTCATGGTATCAAAATAAGTTTCCTTTGTTTCAAAGGTTTTAAGTTAAGTACACACATGTGGTTGTCAAATTAAATTGTCCATTATCCATCTAAAATCAAATTCAGCAATAATCCATTTTCACATTTTCAAAGTCAAAAGGTGCGCAACATAAAAAGGTTAGAAACAAATTCAGAAGCATATGGCTGTTTTGGCAATGTGACATTAACAAAAAACAGACAAACTCAAAAAAACTACTAAAAAATACTCCTACTGTCACATACATACAGTAACTGGGCCACGATCGCAACACTCACTGATGAGTTAGCCAAAGTGTTTAAAGGCAAGGTGGCTGAAGCACGAGTGGGGGAACCAGGTTTGTTGCTGATGCTCGAACGCTCACCACAGCAATAACAGCAGCCAGAGCAGGAAGCAGGTAGCAGGAAGTGCTTTGCATAACCTGGAACTTAAATAGCAGCAGGGCCTGCCACAATAAAAGCATGTTCCACGTGTTTCTCTTTTCAGCTTAATGGCACAGGGTTACACATGAAAGAATGCTGAGCTGTGGTACATCAGTGACTGAAGAAGAGGATAACACCAGGCTCTCCGGGCCAGAACTTCAGGTTCTGAGTGCATCAAAAGAGTGCCTGCATTGTGGGTCACAATTTGTCTGAACAATTAAAGAAAAATGTTTTGTTTAATGAGAACATAAAAGGTGATTCTGCTATAACTGTTTGATACCTGATAATAGGAGGAAAACAGCCAAACAATGATACATTTCCAAAATAGACTACACAGTTTTAATTTTTGTTTTTCTGTTTTTGAAAAATACAAATAAATAAAAATAATGTGTATGGCAGGTTATCTGCTTCCATCTTCTTATCTGTTCCCATGATAGTTTTATTTTAGAAATGACTACTTTATGTGTAAGTCATGTATGTGGCCTAACATCAGTACAAATGTTGCCTGAGATGGAGAACTGTCAGCTTTTGGGACAGGTAGAACATAGCTGCCCTCTTATTTGCTGATGACTGAATCTCTCCAGCTCTTAATGAAAAGCTGCCTGTGTTTCCCGTCTGCTGTGTCTTCAGGTAAAGGTGACGTGTTTGGAGATGTCTTCTGGAAAGAAACCACTCTGGCCCACGCTTGTGCCAATGTGCGAGCGCTGACGTATTGCGACCTCCATGTTATCAAGAGAGAAGCCTTGCTCAAAGTCTTGGAGTTTTACACAGCTTTTGCCAACTCCTTCTCCCGAAACCTTGTCCTCACCTGCAACCTACGCAAGCGGGTAAAGTCTTCAGATTACATGACAGGCTGAGGTGTTGTGCTGTATCTTGAAGTCAGCTTTGTTGATTCTCTGGTACAAACTGGCAGAACATTTTCCTCTTCTTTTTGTGTGTTGCTGCTCCATCTTCATTCACTTATTAAACTATTCAAATTAGTCTCTTTTTAGAAGGAGGAGGTTTTACCCCGATGGTCATGGCTCAGAGAAAAATGTCAGTTTGACCCAGTTTGTGTTAATTACTGTTTCAAAGTACAGCTTGTGACCGGGCTGCACGGTGGCGCAGTGGTTAGCGCTCCTGCCTCACAGCAAGAAGGTTCCCGGTTCAAGTCCTGGCTAGGGGACCTTTCTGTGTGGAGTTTGCATGTTCTCCCCGTGCATGCGTGGGTTTTCTCCGGGTACTCCGGCTTCCTCCCACCGTCCAAAAACATGCTTAATTGGTTACCCTAAATTGTCCCTAGGTGTGAATGTGAGTGTGCATGGGTGTGTGATTGTGGCCCCTGCGACAGACTGGCGACCAGTCCAGGGGTGTACCCTGCCTTCGCCCATGAGTAGCCGGGTTAGGCTCCGGCAACCCCGTGACCCCGAAAGGGATAAAGCGCTTTGGAAAATGAATGAATGAAGTACAGCTTGTTGTATTTTCTTGTTTTCAGAAAATTTTTCACATTGATGGTTTGCTCCTGAAAACTGCTCAAACATGACGCATGAAGAAAAAAAACATCCCATGTTTGGAGTGTTTTTTGTTGTTGTTATTACTGTGAAGCCTTCTCATCTCTGATGGAGATAGATGCTGGCCCTCTGTTCTTCAGTAGCTTCTGTGGTAATGAAGCAGCTGATTGCTGGTTATAGTGCTGCTGTATTCAGATGTGCATGCGTGAGTCTTTAGAAGCAACTCAGATGTACAAATACTGTCACTCCTGCAGCTTCTTTGCAGGTGCTTGTGGATGCATTTGCTTGCAGATCTTCTTGCAGACACAGATGCTTCCAGACGAATCTGCTAGCAGATTCAGGTGCATTCAGATGCATCTGCTTGCAGACAGATCATCTTGCAGAGGCAGCTGCTTGCAGATGCAGCTGCAGACACAGCTGCAGAACAGCAGAATGCTCCTCTCTGCTGCAGCTCGGTGTGTTTGGCCGTGGAGATGAAGATGAAGAACTGAAGTAGGTCTGGGACTGAGGAGAGCAGAATGTGTGTCAGCCTAACTCATCTGTCACTCCTGCAATAATGACCACCCATTCTCTCTCATTTCTCTGAGGTTCATTCTCATTCTTCAATCCACTGCAACCTCTCTATTTTCAGGCTGTGCCTAAAAGCTTGTTCATGTTTGTGCAGAGGATAGAGTTTGTGCTTCATTGCTCTGATTTAGTCAGAAGAGTTAAGTTTTGCAGTGTGCTGCCTCACAATAATAAAGTTTAATGTTTGAAATGCTGCTGTGTTATTCTGCTCAGCTGTGCCGGAGGGACTTTGAGGCAACTCAAGCAGCCTTAACTCCACACTTGAAAACAAACATTTCTGAATGTTACAATCCTCTCTCTCTATAGTCAGGAGAGATAGTTTAAATAATAAGAGTCTTAGAGTTTACTGTTTAATGAGGGATTCTAGGATGCAGGCGGACTGGGAGGAGAATCAGGATCCATAGTGTTTTTGTGTCAGTGTAACTATGACTGCATTAATTTAGCATCTGCTTGGAAAATGGCTAGGGCTGGGCAAAATGGAAGTTTTTTTATATCACGATATGGTTTTTCATATCAGGAAATAATATAGATCACAATATCAATGAAATAACTATATCTATCAAATGTGAATGCTCTGTGGCTCATTAGACAAATGTGTAATCATCAGCAGGTTGTTTAGATTAAAATATGTATTTCCTATCATACTGTAAACATAACAGATGTACTGAACGATCATGATGCAACAGTTATTATCCCAGAAAACTAAAAAAAAAGGCATAAATATTACAAACTAAACTGAAAATGAAAGCTAAATCTTTCAAGTTTCAAAATAGAACATCAATAAATCAGAACTCTAAACTGCTTGATCAGTTCCATTTAAAAACAAAGCATTCATTCTACAAATAACTTCTAAAGTTTTCAAATTTTACTGAACAAACATGAAATTAACAAACATTTTTTTAACATCCTGTGAATAATCCAGGTACTAAAAGCAAATTCTCTGAATTTCTTCTGGTAGTTTAGACTGTTGCTGCTGTGAAGGTCTGAATTTTGTTGTTTTCTCTGGAGAATTCTGGTTTATTTCAGTCTGAGATTGAACATGCTTGGTGGCACTGCTTCAGGTGATAAAAAGGTTGGTGGTATTTCCAGTCTTAGATGGAACATGCCTTCTGCAGAATTTGCAGTGCACGTTACTCTGTTTTTGGTCGGATTTTAAATGCCAACTTCAATACCTCCTCACAGGGGTCAAAATTTAACTTTTGGGTCACCTGCCAGGTTGACTCGTACATTTAAAATAATCTGCCAGTCAAATTATAACAATTTTACACCGTTTTTCAGTAAAGTTAAATCAAACACAACATCTGACAGGTCACAGTTTTCAGTGTAACACAGACTCTGTTTTGCTACACAGACGCTGCTAAAACAGTGGATTCAATTCTGTTAATATTTAGAAAATACAGTTTTTATTAATGTCCTATGAATTCACCTTGTTGTATTTATCCCCCGCGTCTTACAGGCCGGTCTGTGAAAATACTGTCCTACTTTAAACCGGTCCGTGATCACATATAGGTGACACACGGAACAGCTAGTTAGCATATTTAGCATCATAGCATTAATGTCTAACAACAGCGCTGTCTCCAATTATAGACATTTTATGAATCTGGCTGTTGCTGCTTTCAGTGAAGCAGTTTTATCTTTTATCCTCCAGTTCTGACTGGATAGGTTAAAAATGGCCAAATGCCCACTTCTTCATCAGTTTCGACAAAAGCTACACAGATGAAGTGACCGTGGGGAGTGTCTCACGTCCACTTATTCACCTCGCATACAGACGGTAGAGGAGGAGAGGAAACAAGAAATTCATCAATAGGAGGGCTAAAAAACATGACTAAGTTTATGCAAACGTTCACTCGCCATGTGGCGTGTAGCGCTCTTTTACTCTCCAAAGAGGAGAAAAAGCTTGCTACTGGCAAGTGTTAATTTTAGACCTTTCAAAAGAAAGTGTATCGGGACAGACTCATTTTCTATCGAGCAAAAGTTTTATTGTGATATATATTGTTGTTGTTTATCGCCCAGCACTCCTTTGAAGTGAAAACATGAGTAATTTTTATTTTTTTATTTTGTTTTATTTTTTTATGAAACTAGGCATCAAGGAGTTATTGATTTATATCTTCCTGTATGAGTCTTTTCTTGACATACATCCAATTTCCAATGATAGAAAACATGGAGCAGGATCTCAAAAGACCTGCTGGAGCTCAATGTTTGGTTCCACACCTCGGAGTCCGGTCACCTGCGAGTGGCACTGCAGGACAGCCACCTGCATATCATTTCCTCACTACACCATCACCAATTCAATTCAATTCAATTTTATTTATATAGCCCAATATCACAGCCATAGCCGTCTCATTGGACTGATTATCAATATATTGCAAGAAGCAAAAAAGATTATTAAACATGTAAAAGTAAACAATAGCCGGTTATAAAACAGACTAAGCTGAACAAAAACCTCTGCCCTTACACACTCCTTCGCGGTGAGAAAAAACTCATAAAAAAAAAAAAAACCCTATCTTTTTTTTTTTTTTTTTTTTTTTTTTGGGGGGGGGGGGGGG
>BSAI01004306.1:0-16463 GCA_036245035.1 Adrianichthys oophorus | reverse complement strand
CTGGTAAAAGACAACTTTCTCTCTTCATTTGTGTGAGCCCTGGTTCTTATGGATTTTTATTAGTTCAAAGACTGTGTTTTAAACCCAACATTTCTCTGGTGCCGAAACCCGGGACCCAATACCTGGACTAACGTTCGACGCGGGACCAAGGAGGCCAAGAATCTGTCGACAGCGCGGTCGCCTTCAGGCCGCGGGCCAGATCCCTGCCCCTGCGCCGGACAGCGGCTCCAGTGACGGGTCCCCCATTCGAACTAGACGAACCAGGTCTCCACAACTGAAGGTAATAAATCATTTTTTGCTCTCCCAACAATTTATAAAAGAAAATTAAATTACGAACAAATTAAAAAGTATAAAATAATACAATAAAATAAACTAAGGATCCATTAAAATAAGGTGAGTGATCAGGGATCACTACAAGGGAAACAGGGTTTCCCACTAAAAAGCTCAAGTCAGGGACTGACCATAAAAGTGATCAGGGATCACAGAAAAAGAAAACAGGGTTTTCTATTAAGAAGTCAAGTCCGGGACTGACTCTTAACGGTGGTCAGGGACCACCAAAAAGAAACAGGGTTTCTTGGATGAATGTACATGCATGTGAATGAGTGAGAATAAAGATGAGGAATGAAAGACATGGTATGTGTGATAAAAGGGCTTGAAGAGTAAAGATTTAAGAAAATAAAAATGTAACAATACCGAATGAATAGAATAAATAAGTAGAAGTATAATAAAATATCCGGAAGAACATAAAATAAATAAATAAAATTAGAAATAAATATTAAAATACTGGAATAAACTAATACCGCCGAAATGGGTCAACAACAAATAAAAGAGGTAAAAGAGCACCCTGATGTGCGATTCATGACAGCCTCCAAACCAGGTAGTTGTGACTTCCTAGAGGAATGGGTGAAAAAATATGATTTTAAACCACTCCTAAAAGACAAGGAAGAAATAGTGCGAGTCTATAAGGCTCTGCGAGAAAAGAAAAATGATAAGTTAAAGAAAGGGAAACATCCAGGGTCTCTAGACCAACAGCTTTTGGCAATGACCGACTGGGTGGAACAGAGTAAGAAGAGAATTGAAGATATCGAAGCCAAGAAAGAGAAAAGAAAGTCAAAAAGGGCCACAGTTGCAGCGCTGAAAATACGCCCCGAGGAAGAGACTGTGGCAACACACAGAGAAAGACAAAGAGGAAGTGGAGCAGAAGGCAGCCAGCAGCAGACTGACAGGGAAGAGGAAGGAGCAGAAGGCGGAACTCAAAGGGAGGAGCTCCCAGTGAGCAGACGCAGGAAACCAGATGACAGCACACCAGCTGCAACAAGGAGCAGAACACAAACTCAAAGGAGGGAGGAAAAAGGAGGCCCACTATACCCAGTCCTCCCCGGGGAACCAATAACCCCACCATCCTCACCTCCCACCATACCACCTCCACCAAGATACAGCCCAAAAAGCCCCGGAAGGGATTTTAATCCCTACCACGCAGAGGCTTACCCCATGTTTGCAGTTGCAAACCCAGCCCACGGAGTGGACGCCAACCAACCCCCAACCATCCTCATTCACAGACCATGGACTATTCAAAGAAGTTGGACCCAGTGGCGTCCGCCCTACCACCTTGTGTCCAAGCAGTCTGTGCTGCGGCCATGGCAGTACAGGCTTCAGCTGAATTGGTCCTATTTCATCCACTCACCCTTTTAGTGACTCATGCAGTAGATATGCTCCTGACACAGACCAAGATGGCTTTCCTCTCCCCCTGGATAGCCAATATGCACATTCCACACTGCACATCTTTGCAGCTCAGTGGGCCAGAAGAGGAATGAGGACCTCTTCCGGAAAGACTGTGCAACATGCCAATCTCCTCCAGGACCTCCTATACGCTGTGCTACTCCCACACAAGATTGCTGTGTGCAAATGCCAAGCACACACCAAAGCACAAGACCCTATCTCAGTGGGGAACGCCAAAGCTGATGCAGCTGCTAAAATAGCTGCAAGAGGAACCCAAGTCTTCCTCCAACAGGATGACACTACCCCACCAGAAAAGACTCATCGACCCATCCCCCTACAAGTCCTCCTGGACATGCAGGACAACGCCCCGGACACAGAAAAACAACAATGGCTCGCGGACAACGCTATAAGAGAGCCAGATGGACTTTACACTGTTGACTCGAAACCCTGTCTACCCCGTAGTCTATTTTCAACTATAGCTAAACTGAGCCATGGGCTAACCCATGTCTCAACAGGGGGGATGATGAAAATGGTGGGGGACACTTTCCACCCTAGCAAAGGACTTCAAACCTACTTAAAAAACTTTTGTAGGAGCTGCTTGACATGCAGCAGACACAATGCCCAAGGCAACATCAGACCAAAAAGAGGGAAATGCCCTACAGGAACATACCCGTTTGAAGTAGTACACATGGACTTCATTGAACTAACAAAAAGCCAAAACTACAAATACTGTCTAGTAATAGTAGACTCTCTAACCAAATGGGTAGAACTAGTACCATCAAAACATCCAGATGCACTAACAGTAGCTAAAGCATTCTGTAAACACATCATTCCAGAACATGGCATCCCAAGGGTGATCTGGAGTGATAATGGATCGCACTTTGTAAATGATGTAGTGAAAAATATGGCCAAGCACTTAGGAATAGAACTAAAAAACCACTGTGCATACCATCCCCAAAGTGCAGGCCTAGTTGAAAGAACAAACGGAACAGTTAAACTGAGGCTAAGAAAAAACTATGGAGGAAACAAAGAGACCATGGCCTGAATGCTTAGCTCTGGTGAAAACATACATGAGAATAACTCCATCCTCTTTCCTGATGTAATGTATATGGTATTGGAACAGCAGATGTTGAATACAATGGAACAAAAAAAAAAAAGGGGAAAAGACAAGTTGAGGAAACTTAGGAAATTGAATAAAGGACGGTGTAAGGAGACAGTGAAAGGAGGTTGGCACGGCTTGACTAAGTTTTTACAGGCTTGTGAATAAAGAGTTGGAAAAAGTGAAGAATCTGAGGAAGAAAATTAAAGATAAAAAAAATGGGGAACTAGACGAAAAATGCAGAAGAAAATGGATAAAGCATAAGAAACAGGAAGAGTTGACATGTGTCGGAGATTGATTGAAAGAGTCAGAGCAGCACAGAAAAGATATTCAGAACAGCAAAAGAGAGAGTACAGAAAAAAAAGGCTGCATGAGAAGCAGAGGTTGCAGAGCTCGTGTCCGAGCATTCCTGCTGGGAACGCACAGACAGTGGGCGTGTCTACCAGAGGAGGAGAGATAGAAGTAAAACGTCAGAAAGAGATAGATTTTTGATTGGTAAAATTTTAACCACAAACACTTGGACAGGAGGAGGGGCCGCCGCGCTCCTCCTCTAGAGCTCAGGATAACAATAACTTTTCTGCTATTGGTTCTGTACGGCTGAACGTGTCATCAGAGGGGCCGCCGCGCTCCTCTCTAGCTAAGGTCGATCATCACACACATCTAGTGCAGAGGGAGGGGTGGTGAGCAGATCCAGAGCAGAGAATGATAGCTCAGAACACATGCACACTACTGAGAGGAGAAGTGCAGGAGGAATGGATTTGCCACAGCTCATTGCATGTGAACTTAGTTAAAACCAGAAAGAGAGAAAAAAGAGATGAAAGACTAGAAAGAGTTTTGCTAAAAAGGTTTACAAGGAAAACAGGAATGGAGGCCCTGGAAGAGTAGGACACACAGCGGCTCAAAAAGTGAATGTGAATCTGCAGATGCTTGGTCAGCACAGGGAAACAGCTCTTTTACAGGCAGGATTACACGTTGAAGTTAAGAAAACCACAAAAGATAAACGCAGAGCAGGATCACATCCCATCCCACAACACTCATATCATTTAAGATCACACAGACCACATAAATGCCAACGAGGGAAAAACGGGGTGGCAGATTACAGGGGTATGGACTCTGAGGATTCGAGATTTGTGGGTCCTGATTGATCAACTTCCTAGGATGTAACTGGGGAGGACAGGCCTGACAGAATAAGTTACACTCAGTCATGGCAGGACAACAGCTGGCTTTGGGGGACATAAGACAGGCAATGGGGTCCTGCTGTTCCTCACATGAGGCTGCACAGATTGAGGCTGTGGCTGGGACCTCTGCATATCCTAATGGTACACCATTGGGACAGGTGGGTCCTCAGCTTTATGATGCTATTCAGGAATTCTTCCCGAAACCTTTGAATCCAGCACCTTAAGTGTTGCCATGGAAACCAAGTTCGGACCCAGTGACACATTATTCAGATTGCGCGAACCTTTGGACATCTCAACAGGTAAACATCCCTCCAAATCTCCAGAAACAGAATTAATTTTTAGAACAGCTGGTGGGGCTTCCTGAGCCTGTAAAGGACAAACTCGAGCAAAACCCAGATCTGCTTCTGAGGCCACAAGACAGATTTCAGAGGCAAGTTACTCATGCTCTAAAGAAACACATTGATTATTAGCAGAAAGATGAGACACAGTTGAAGGACATGGAAGAGCAGCTATTAAAATTACAACTGGCTAAAGCCCGTACTGATTCAACACAGATTAAAAAGGATGATAAAAAACAAAAAAGGAAGAGCAGGAAGTCAGGGAGCAGATTATGATGTGGCAGGGACCGATGTGTGGCGGTGTTGGTGTTAGGGGGAGTAGAAGAGGTGGATATGCTGGGGGGAGAGGTGGATTCTGGTCTGCCCCACCACCTAATGATGGTTGCTTCAACTGTGGAGTCATGGATCACTGGGTGAAGGAGTGTCCTCATGCGAACTGGAACTCCGCTCAGGCCCCACCCCCTATGAGAGGGCGAGGTGGTGGCTTCAGAGGTGGCAACCCCAGACCATGGTAACAACGTCCTCCTGGTCCTCCTCAAGCTGGTCAATACTATGGTGGCAAACACTGCCTTTCATCACACTTTTGCAGACGTGTGTGGCTGGACCGACAGACATTCTTACATCCACTCACCTGGGACGCCAGTGAACTTACTGAGCAGAGACCTTTTGCAAAAGACTAATGCGACTATTCTGTGTGGACCCGAGGGATTACAAATCAGGTTCCCTAATGGACATGAGATGAACTGTTCAAGTATACACATGGACAATGGTTGGTTCAACCTTTACAACCGCTTCCTGAGCCTTCCGCTGACATATATTGGGCTCTTTTGGAACCTGAGATGCAAACAAAAGAGACTGGGGTTCATTCTGTCTTCCAGGCGTGGAAGCCTTGGATACGATATCTGGCTCCATACCGTCCTCCCATTGACCCTCTGCATTGTACTCTGTATTATGATAGAGAAGGTGATGAAGTTTACAGGGAACTGTTTAGGGAAATTGAGGAGTCTGAATGGCATGTTATGTCTACCCACATGTACATAGGTGAAGAGGGGGTAGCAACTCACTGTAAATTAACTGATGAACAATTAACATGGTATAAAATGGAGGACACGGCTGTGCCTCACATTTCTTTGGCCTTAGCTCCAGGGAAAGAAGCTAGGGAGTTTGGTCCAATAGTGAAACGTCTTAGCGCCCTACAAGACTGGTTCAGCTCGGATGTCCCACAGGTGCAGTATTCTCCTTCCAGTAAAGCTTATAGAATAAATGTAACCGCGAAAGACCTCGGTATTTTAGAACATAAAGTATTAACACTTGACCATGGGCGTGAACATTCAGATCACAAGATGGCTAAAGGGATTTTGGACCATTTACCAGAAGGTCTCTGGTCTAAAGGTCCTTTTGATGTTGGTTTTTGTAAATATTTTATTTTTAGACATAAATGAACGACAACCTGTATGAAGCAAACAATACCCCTGGCCAAAAAAAGCCAATGAAGGTATGGAAGAGACTAAATGAAGCTACAAAGACACTAGTTTTACCAGTTCCTGATCCTTATCGCATTTTGACCTCACTGGGCCCAAACTATAAATGGTTCACTGTTGTTGATCTGGCAAATACATTTTCGGTCTCCCTTTGGCACCTGAAAGCAGGAAATATTTTGCTTTTTATTATAAGGGTTGAAAGTTGCAGTACCAAAGACTACCACAAGGGTTTAAGTGTAGTCCAGGCATTTTCAATCAGGCTTTAAAGACAATGTTAGAAACTGTGATTTTTCCTGAAGACTGTTTGTTGGTGCGGTATGTTGACGATCTGCTTTTGGCAGCACCTACAATAGAGGCCTGTTTACAGGCCTCGTCCATACTTCTGAGAAGATTATGGATCTGCGGCTTCAAAATGTCCATGTCCATGCTCAAGGTTCTGCAATGTCAGGTGAACACAGATCTTCCATTTTGAAACATTCCAAACCTCAGACAGTCAGAAAGGTGTTCTTGTGTTGCAGTGCTCCTTTAGATTCACTGGAAACCAGACAGTCACCCTGCATACAATACGCAGCGGGATTAGCAACACTAATTAAGAAAACAGCACACATCGTCATGAGACATCACTCATCATTTTGACAGAACACTCCATTTTAGCATATGTGGCCTCCACTGCATTCACGCTATCAACACTCAGACAGACCAGAATGATAAAGGAACTCACATCATCTCACATTCAATAAACTCATCATGGTATAAATGTGGCAGATTGTATTGGAACAACAGGAGAGAAACATTGGTGTGAAGACAGGGTCAGACATGATACAAAAGCCAGATTTGACTTACAGACAGAACCTTTAGTGATAGGAAGAAACGTATTTACTGATGAATGTTGTTGGAAGAGATTTCCATTGTTTACACAGACATGCTGGACACAGCCTATGGTAAGAGGTATCTATTGGTGATTGTTGATTCTTTCACTGGATGGCCAGACGCTTATCCATGCGCACGCGAAGACTCTACCTCAGTCATAAACTCATTGGTTAATCTTTATTTTCCAGTTAATTGTTTCCCAGCCTTAATCAGGTCTGAGAATGGCGCCTTTCAAAACTCATATCTTAAAAAGCTGGGGCCAGGGTAAAATTGAACTCATGCACAGAAATTTAAAGGAAAAACGGTTAAAATGTGTGCAACCAGCAAAATGAAATGGGTTCAGGCTCTCCCATTAGCTTTTTTAACTGTTAGAGTCTGAACCGGGCCACAGGTTTCTCTCCATATAAGCTCTTGACAGGTCGCCTGATGCCAGGTCCTGCAGCTGCCATCCACCCCTGCAGGAGGTGCCACTTCCAGACCTGTCATGTAAGCCATACTGGTCATAATTGCACTCCTTTGTCTCTAACATCTTTTCACAGGTAGCTGATCCCGCCTGCAATGACCCAACAAAGGATCCAGAACCGTTCACTTGCGTTTATAGCCTCACTGATATCACTTTTTCATGCTAAGACCTGCAGAGGACAAAAAGTGAATTTTTTCTTTTTTCATTCATTTATTCATTTTTTCTTCAATTTTTACATTTCATTTTTTACTGTTTCATTATTGTTTAAACACTTTTTACCCCACCATGCCCTCTGATTGGAGAACCTGGGATTCCCCAGGTCCAAGAGGGGGAGGGCAGCGTTGGGAATTTTCTTTGTATTACTTGCATTTTTTGTTGTTTTAATTTTAATGTTTGAAGCCCCATGGAAAACAGAACCCAAGACAGTGAGACACACCCAGATGAAGGTAACCACACACATACCAAAATAAAACACCTTATTAGACACAGGCAAGACAAGTGTGAAGTGGTCGAAAAGATGGTGGCGGACTGGTTTGGAGTACCAGGAATCAGGCTGTGGGCATACGACCAAGGGGTAAGAGTAACAATACCACAAAATACTAGCACCATTTTTACAATTCCAATTAACTTTGAAAAGATTTGGGGAAGGTACAGCGATGACTGGGAGAGGATGGGAGAACTGGTGGTAAGCGTGCAAAATGAGGATGTGGACAGTCGGTGTAGCAGAACAGGCCGCCAACATGACCCAAAGGGATTGTTTGGTTTGTATGGGACCTAGACCACTGCTCAAGGTGGTCCCAGGACCCCTGGATTCAGACTGTATTGTTGATTTAATGAATAACACCAATCCACAGAATCCCAACTGCATCAGAGGGGACAGAGTGTATCCTTTGGTTCCGGCTTTGACAAGAAAACCTATTTTTAATGGACTTGTGGCTCCTGGCAATTTCAACATTTCCACAGGTGGAGCTCAAAATTTAGTACAGGTAAATCAATCTTGGTGTTCTGATGTTGTGCATGTGACTAATTTTTCCCCTCAGAGCCGTATGGACATCTGGTGGTGGTATGGTAAGAATCACTCGTATGATAAACTCTCCAAGAATGTTGATAGAAT
Source organism: Adrianichthys oophorus (assembly GCA_036245035.1). NCBI lineage: Eukaryota > Metazoa > Chordata > Actinopteri > Beloniformes > Adrianichthyidae > Adrianichthys > Adrianichthys oophorus. The sequence goes on along the minus strand of BSAI01004306.1, from coordinate 8,201 downwards.
TAATTATGTACATTATAACATAAAGAGATTAAATAATTATACATAAGCAGACTTTGAAGCTATGAAAGGACAGCTAGACGCAGACGCACTGATGACCTTCCAGGACGGGATTGCTCTAGACATGCTCTTGGCCAAAAAAGCAGATGTATGTGGTATTTTTGGAGACATGTTTGACGTATGATTAACTTTTGGGTCCTTTTACATGCAATTATTGAGTGTTACTAACAAATAAAACTGAATTCCTAACACGGTAAATTCTTTTGGGTGTTGAAAATTAGAAGGTTAAAGCTCCAAGTGAATATTTGCTGAGAGGCAGTTTAACTTACACAGATGTTGATTCCACCCATGTCAGAAGGTTTATTTTATCCTGTTTTACTAGACGTTAACCGTTTTGCAGCACTGTCATATCCATTTTTGCTGTTACTTAAATGTGGCCTCCTCCGGAGGCCAAGAGGGGGAATGAAGAAATGAAGTCTAAATAAATAAAGACTTTTGTGTGTGTCATAATAATTCAATATTAACCAGTATGAAAATTTAGTGTTAAAAGTGATAAGCTTGGTAGATATTGAATACTTAAACAAAAGGGTTTTTTCATGGTTTAAACTTTGCAGACATTTTTATGATTGTGTGAATGAATGATAGGATAGTTTCTCACAGCATACAAGGTTAGTTCACATAGGGAGTTTGCTGCTTTGAAACAAAATGTGTGCAGGCGGGAGTGAACGGAAAACGGATAAGGAGTGCCACGAGGAGTTCCTGATGAGTACAAGCTGGCAAACCAGATTGCTGGTGGATTTGAGTCAGCCATCTGCCCGTGGTGCACTATTAACAAAAATGTTGACCGAATTAACTACATTCATTATAATGTGCAGCGCTTAGGAAACATGACAGCGGATGGGTTCTCTGCCATCCATGAACAACTGTCTGCAACCTCATTGATGGCGTTTCAGAACCGCATAGCTGTGGACATGCTGCTGGCAGAGAAAGGAGGAGTCTGCGCAATGTTTGGAGAACAGTGTTGCACCTTCATTCCCAACAACACTGCACCGGATGGGAAGCTGACTAAGGCCCTGGAGGGCCTCCGCTCCCTCAACAACAAAATGAAGGATCATTCTGGAGTGGACACCTCTTTCTGGGATGGGTTCGGAGATATGTTTGGGCAATATCGTGATTTGGTTCTGTCTGCTATGATGTCATTGGCACTCTTCGCAGCTCTCCTCACCATATGCGGATGCTGCTGCATCCCCTGCATACGATCTCTGGTGGAGAGGCTGATCCACAGGGCAATAGCTCCTGTGAAGATTGATGTCGCGGAAATGTATACCCTGCTTCCAGCAAAAGAACCCTCAGACAATGACAACACCGACTCTGATGACGAAGAAGACATGCTGGTTTAGACCCAGCTCTTCTCTCCAGACTTTCAACCGTAGATCCTCTGGGTGTACCCATCTTCGGACAATCACGAAACGTCGATGTCTACTTAAGAAATGGCATAAACAGGAGGGAAAGGTTATTTTCTGGACTATGTTTCTTCCCTATGGGTCCAGGCCATGAAGGCTATCGCTCCAAGTGGAGGGTAGGAAGGGAATTTTCCCTAAAACGCGTGCATCTAGGGTTTTTCGCCCTTCCCTGAGATCTAACCCTGTTGTGTTTTACCCTATGACTCCCCCCTTCTAAACCCACGTCTGTGGAACGGGGAGGGGATGATGTATTAAAAACCCACAACAGGGGGGAAATGTAAGATAAGCTTAAGTCTTGAGGTATATTAATCAAGAACTGCTGTGTGTGTGTGTGTGTGTGTGTTTTAAAAACAAGACTCTTTGTGCTCACTGTGTCTCCCCAGCACCTGGAGGAGGTTTGCTACCAGTTATCTCTGTTCTGCATGCCAACAGACAGTTGTAAAGTGTGTGAACCACCTTGACCTTGTGTTGAATAAATGCAGCAGCAGAGGAAAAACGGACAGAGATTGTTCAGAGATCGCTAAGAACAGTACTTTGTTCGTATCTCTCCCGCTGCAGCTGGTAAAAGACAACTTTCTCTCTTCATTTGTGTGAGCCCTGGTTCTCATGGATTTTTATTAGTTCAAAGACTGTGTTTTAAACCCAACAATGGTGAACGCACATTGTTAAGAATCTGACCCTCCTGTGGTTTTAAATTCTATTTTTAAACATTTAAAACTCTTAGTTTGATTACCACAAAACCACATGTGATTAGATAACCCACAAGTCGTTTTAAAGGCTGTGTTTAATGACAAAATTTTGGCTGTGTGTGTGTATATATATATATATATATATATATAAAACAATCTGCCCCAGACAAGATAAACAAATGTCAGTTAAACCTTTTATGGAGGTTGTAACTTGAATCCAAGTGTAACTGCAGGGTTTACACAATATACATCTGACACATCAGTAAAAGTCTGTACTCCCACTGCAGGAGCAGCAGGCCTGGAGGAGTGCACTTCTTGACAGAAAAGCTCATTTAAGAACGCCTCACTAAAATTACACCTTGAGGTTTATTGTTAGGTAAATACGTCTAATTTACATGTGGAGGGTTTGGCTTTTTAGTCAACAGTGCAGGTGCAGCTGATGCCGTTTGTGGTTTCAGCATCATCCACTATTTTCAAACTATGCCACACTGATTTGACTGAGCAGGCAGGACTCACATGCACTGCAGGAGATCTTTCAAATATTTCTCTTTCTTGCGCAATGTATATCTGACGCACTAGTAAAAATCTGTTCTCTGACTGCAAGAGGCAACCGGCCTGACAGGAAAGCTCATTTAACTGTGCCTCATTGGCCTGAGGCTTTTGTGAGTTAAACAAGTCAGAGGTGAAGGGAACATTTGCATGGAGGGTTTGGCTTTATTGTCCACAATTCAGGTGCAACTGACATGCTTTGTGATTTCAGCAAGATCCACCAATCTTAAACTACTTCACACTGATATCCCCACTGGGCAAAATTGTATGAGTGCTCTGTAGCCACTTTTCCTGTTATTGGAGAGCAGTGATTTTACTGTTTGCCCTGTGTTTCTGAATGACAATAGTAAATTTTGCATTAAAAATAAATAAAAAATAATGCTCCTTTAAATAGATTGCAATGTTGGCAAATTAACTTAGACTTTAGAGCTTCCAGCATCTGCTCCTGAATGCTCAAATCAACAACACCTTAGACAACCTGAAATTAACAATTGGAAAGTCATGGACTCATAAGCTAAAAAATAGGAAATATTAAATGTTTCAAACCCTTTCTGACATTTAAAGCCGATTTAAAACGTAAAGAGATGATTGGTACATTGGATAAAGATATTATTACAAATCTAAAAGTATGCTATCTTGGAGCTATTGTAAATGGCAGCCAACTGAGGTGCTGACAGAAATAAAACTATGGTAACAAATGATTTTGTTGGGATCAATACATTTCTATTTTAACTTTTACTTATTTGGGTGAAATACGTATGTAAAATACCTCCAAAACCAAAACAACTGACAAAAAAATATGCTCAGGGCAAAAATGATGAGTAGTTCAGACTGTTCATCATTGATGCAGCATCTAAATAGTTCAGTTCTCATTAGTGGTGACACCTCGTGTCGGGGTGTGGGTAAATGAGATGCACACTGCTCAGAACTGGCAACACAAAAATATTTATTTTAAATAAAAGGTTCAGTGAGAATACCGCCACAGACAGTGTAACACATGTAGCCAGGTGGTCATTTTATTTAAGATATAAATACATAAGTAAATAAAGTAAAAGTATTATTTTTGGGGATTCACATAAACAGTTAAGTGAACAATAGCGATTGAGTTCTATGCTATTTTGTTAGATCATTTTAACAGAAAAAATGAGGTAATCTCATTTAGTTTATTTTCTTCTCTGATTATTTTATAAGTCCCTCAACCTAAGTTTGGTTCCTGATGAGAGGATGGAGACAGGTGAGGAAGAGGAGAGACGTGACAAAAGGTTCGAGAGCACATGGTGATTTTTCTTGCGGACCTATTTGGAGAAGAAGAGGCTTGGATCTTTTGGAGCAAAACGCCTAATAACAGTGCGGTGAATTCTGAACGGGAAATTTAGAAAAGTAGTGCGGACTTTTGAGTGGAGAAGTGCAGGGAATATTGATATTGAATTTGAAGTGAATATTTTGATCTCATTTGACCTCATGACTTTCTCCCATGATTCCTCTGGATTACCCAAATGGTGATCTTTATGCAGGTGTCTTTATGCAGCTAATAATTTAAACAGAAGCTTCTAATTTTAGAATAATAAGCAGAGTAGAGGTGGACTATTTAAGGGAGGACTAACAGGTCTTTCAGGGTCAGAATTCTAGCTGATTCTTATTTGCAGCAGGAGCACACAATTACATGATTTAAAAACAATGTGGTTTCCATATTTTTTTAGATTATGTTTCTTTCAGTGAACATGCACCTAAGATGAACATTTCAGACCCCTCCATGATTTCTAAGTGGGAGAACTTCTTCATTCATACTTGGTGATGGTAATGAAGCCACAGGCTGTCAGTATGCGCCTATGGCCCCTCTGACCATCATCAGGACATGCGTACGCATTCACACACCAGTGAAGCCACACTGGAGGCAGGGAGGGTGAAGTGTCCTGCCTACAGACACAACAGCAGTTGACTGGGGCCAATGGGGATTGAACCATCAAACCTTTGCTCATTGGCCAACCTGCTCAACTTAGCCACTTGTTATGTAATTAACTGGCTATGCTATGAGTCTGATGCTATGCTTATCAGCAGTTTCGTCTGTGGTCAGTGTCCATGCTTGTCATGGACTAGACTTTAGGTTGTGCCGGATAAACGCCACAAAATGAAATGATGGGACCATTATAAAAACTGGTATTTTCTAAATTTTAAAAGACATTTATAAACAATGTATACAACTTTATTATCAACAGTTTCCTAATGTTAAAGAGCCAGTGCTGTGTGCTGTGACAAAAATTTAACTTTAGGATTTATTAAACAGAACATTTTTTTTCAAACTCAAAACCAGCTGATTATGATCATCAGCAAAGTTATAAATGTAGAAAGGGTTTTATCCATCCATCATCTTCTTCAGCTCCTCTGGGACCGGGTCGTGGGGGCAGCAGTCTAAACAAAGATGCCCAGACTTCCCACTTCCTCCAGCTCTTCTGGGGGGACCTGGACGTTCCCAGGCCAGCCAAGAAACAGTCTCTCCAGCTTGTCCTGGGTCTTCCTTGGTGCCTCCGCCCAGTGGGACATGCCCAGAACACCTCCTTAGGGAGGCATCGGGACCAGATGCCTGAGCCACCTCAACTGGCCTCTTTTGATGAGGAGGAGCAGCGGCTTTACACCGAGCTCCTCCTGAGTGACTGAGCTTCTCACCCTATCTCTAAGGAAGGCCCCTGCCACCCTACAGAGGAAGCTCATTTCAGCCGCTTGTATCCGGGACCTCGTTCTTTCGGTCATAAACCAGAGCTCATGACCATAGGTGAGTACTGGAACCAAGATCGACCGGTAAATTGAGAGCTTTGCTTTCTGGCTTAGCTCTCTCTTCACAATAATGGACCAGTACAGTGATAGAGGAAAACGTCGCACCAATCCACCTGTTGATCTCGTGCTTCGATCTTCCCTCACTCGTGAACAAGACCCCAAGTTACTTAAACTCCTCCACCTGGGGCAGAAGCACTCCACCCACTCAGAGACAATAAACTACCTTTCTTAGGTCAAGAACCATGGTCTCAGACTTAGCGGTGCTGACCCTCATCCCAGCTGCTTCACACTCAGCTGCAAACCTGCGAAACCTGGCTTGCTGAATACAACAGGACAACATCATCTGCAAAGAGCAGAGAAGAAATCCTGTGGTCTCCAAACCAGACCCCCTCCAGCCCCTGGCTGCGCCTAGAAATTCTGTCCATAAAGACTATGAACAGAACCGGTGATAAAGGGCAGCCCTGCTGGAGTCCAACATGCACCAGGAACAGGTCTGACCTATTGCTGGCTATGCGGACCAAGTTCCTGCTCCGGTCATGCAGAAACCGGACAGCGCTGCGTAAGGGACCCCATACTCCCAGAGCATCCTCCACAGGACACCACGGGGGTGAAACACCGTGTCCCCCAGACAAAAAACACATTGTTGTTTCTGGATATGGACGTTGATGGTTTTAGTTACCCGCTGCATTTTATTTTTAAATTTGAACCAAATAAAAGGATTATAAATCATCTCGAAGAACTTGCTGCTGCTCAGAGGACACACCCAGAGTGGAGGGAAACCACCGCTTGTGTTATAAAGATCTATTTGGCATTTCCTTGTTGATTTTCTTTAAGTCACTCATGTTTTGGTTGTAAGGTTGAAGTTGGTTAAGCGTCTTTAACTTGTATCTTTAACCTCAAAGAGCAATTAGAAGCGACCAAATAAAAGCATCAAATCAAATAATCTTCCAATCTGTTTGTGGGTTGTGATGATTTGTCACCTGTGCATCAGAGCTGTTTGAAACTGCTTCAGAGGAAGTCTGCCTCAGCTTTGCAGCACACCTCAGTTTTCTGCTGTGTGGCTCTGAAGGAAATAACCTACATTTCAGATTAACAAAGAGTCCTCCGTGACAACGCAACTAACAAACAATAGAATCTATGAAATGCTGCACAGAATGACTTCATGGAAAAAATCTGAGTGCAGTCTACTCTCAGTCAACACAGCTGCTCCACAGGACAAACCTGTAGTTTGAGTTTATTTATTAAGAAGATTTTCTCTTTTTCTTTACAGATAAGATCATAAATCTGTATTTTACTCCCATCTGAAAACTTTTACTCATCTCTGAATTTATGGCTCTGCTGAAACTTTCATAAAATTAGCTTCAAGGAACTCCTCTGATTTATTCTAACTTCATTTGGGTAAAAATAAAAACATTCATGAAACTGGATGAATATTATTGCAGCTTTTTAATACCGTATTTTCTGCACTATAAGGCACACCTAAAAGTATTCGATTTTGTCAAAACTGACAGTGCGTTTTATAATTCGATGGGCCTCATATATGGATCAATATTGATTAATTGTGGCTTTTAATGTATTTACATTAATTTTTCATGTTAGTATCAAATGATTCAATTAGTCAGGCAAAAATGCTCTGAGTTTATATAGATATTGCAATTTATTTTTGAAAATTGCACGCAAATGTATCCATTTTTTTAAATATTCTAAAAAAATGTTGAAGTTTTTGTTTATTTATGAGTTGATTATTTTTCTGAACAGTCAGCCAAAAATGTTCAGAGTTTACATAAGAATTACTATTTATTGTGGAAAATTACAGGCAAATGTGTCTATTTTTTCATTTCTATTCTAAAAAGAAATAAAACTAAATAGGCCATTTATTGAAGGTGTGCCTTATAGTGCAAAAAATACGCAATACATTATAATATTTGACACAAAAGTAAAGATGTTTTTTTCAGTTTTACTAGTTTTGAGACAAAAGCTTTCAAGAGATGTATAAAAATGTAAAATTACTTATATTGCACGATAACTTAACAGCAGTTTATGAGTAATGGTTTCACATGAGTCCTTCAGATGATGGAGGGGGGGCACAAGAGCCTGAGCAGTAAAAAAAAAATACATGAGAAATTCAAATCATCTCTAATTAGCAAACATTTCTGATGAGAATTGACTAAATGTTCTTTTCTCCAATATTTACAGAGGATTAAAGGGTTCCTAGTACAAATATATATTTAAAAATTTTTAATCAAAATGTAATTTTAATGGTCACAGGGTCTAAGGCAATAATACCAACCACGGGAACATGACCATAACCAATAACGAAAGAGGTGGCTCCTTCCCATAAAAACTCAAAGTATTGAATCCTAGTAACCTTTTTTGGAGGATGTGGGTGACAGCTTATTTGATAAAGTAAGTAACCAGAAAATGGCGAAATGGAAGTGTGGGAAATTTCATGTCACTTTGTGACAGTCTCAGACGGCATCACTTTGTGTTTCATCAGAGTCTCTTCTGATCCAGTAAGATGATGTTTTCTCCTGGAGACAGCCGTTCTGCTCAGACTTCACATGTTTCAGGGCCTCTTCTTTACAATAAGTTTTGTTTAAATAAAATTAAAACCAGAAAAAAGTCACTTTTGCAGGGGTTTCAGTCACTGAGGTGTTTTGGTTGTTCCTTTTCCCTCCATTTCAATCTGAACCTGTGCCTGGTCGGTTGGAGGAGCGTAATTCCTTGGTGC
>BSAI01004301.1:0-10915 GCA_036245035.1 Adrianichthys oophorus | reverse complement strand
GTGACACTTCTGAAAGCGCAAGCTTGGGGCCCACACAAAGCTTTTTTTTTTTTTTTTTGACGGCTTGCTTGAAAGAGCTCTGGGCCATTTGCTGTTATCTTGGAAGGAAAATACTTCAGACGGAGGAGAAAAAAAGCCTTTTACTGAAGAGAAAACTTTTTTATCTTTGTGGAAGAACTGGATCCCTCATCCATTCCCACATTTGGAGTCCGCCTGTAAATCCAGACATGTATATTTAATCAGCGAGGACGTTCCTCTCCGGTTCCCCTTGTTTCTGTGGGAATGACTTGGGCTCAGCTTCATTTCACGCTCAATAGTGACATGTTTTGATGTTTCTGGTTTCCGTCTTTGTATTGCTGGATTGTATGGACAACTTATTGTATTGTAACTGTTGCACAGTATAAAACATCTAAATAAAACATTTTACACGTATGGAAACGTTTGATCCGTCTGTCAAGTATAGCTGCTGATTTTAGACTCTGCGGAAACAAATCCAGTGACATTGAATCAAAATAACTAAGTCAGCAGAGCAACAATTGAGTTTAAAAACATATTTCTAAGATGAAACAGCTGTTTTGATATTTACGGGCTTCAGCCTTTTCGCTTTTAATTCTAGCTGTGGTAAATGCAGCAGGTTCTGATAAATTGATTTTTTTAGATGAAAAATGTCAATTTTTCCTACAGCCGGAGCATCTCAATTGTGTGTCTGTTAGAAAACATTTTTTAAAAAGTGAAATGCAATTCTGCAAAGAGAAAATTGTGCAATTTTGTCAACTCCATCACGAATTCTGACAGTTGAAAAATCCAAAAATAACTGCTTAATGCTGTTAAAATGTGCTCTTTTTTTCATGGTAAAGGAAGAGAAGGACGTTATAGGTGGCATTTATCTGCACATTTATGCACACATATATGCAATTAAAATTATTTTAAATTTAGTATCAAAGGAAAGCAGCGAGAACCTGAAAAACACAGAATATCACTGCAGAAAAAAAAAGAAAAATCAAATAATGATCCAGAAAGACAGTCTGCTTTGAAAGCTGAGGACGAATAGAGATGGAAGAGGAGAGTTCAAGATAAAAAAGAAAAGAGATGATATGAGAGAGAGAGCATAGAGGAAAGAATGAGAGAGGATAAGAGAAGGACAAATAATAGTTGGAATATTTATTACAGATGAATAAAAAATATTCAAAATAAGTCAAAAACTATGTGTATCCATGTGTCTTAACTGTTTTTTTTTAAATAAAAAAAATGCAAATGCTATTTTGTCAACTCTATGAGCTCTTTCTAAACACTGTCAAATGCATGTTTTTTGTATTTTTGTGGGCTTAATAGAGATTTCTTCAGTTTTTGTTGTTTAAGTGATAGATATCGAAATCCTTCTGTGTTTTATTGATTGAAGGATTTTTTTTCTGTGGTGGCAAAGTATAAGATTAAGTAAAAAAAAACAAAAAAAATCTGCTTTTATAAAAAAGGATCAAGCCTTTAATATAGATATGGACAGATTTAGAACACCTAAATGCTATTATAAAATAAATCAGAACTTAAGTGTCTCTTTGGGTTTTAATAAATATTTTTAAGTCATCTGACTGTGTGACAGAGTTGACATAAATCAAGGCTTTAAAGCAAGGATAAATTTGTAAAAAAATGTTTTTTTCTACATCTGCACTTTTATATGTTAAATAGAATTTTTTTTTAAATTTACATTAATATGTTACGCTTATGGTGTGAATTTATTTAATTTAAAAATCTTTTTAAAATTCATTTTTGTTGACTTTTAAAAAACAGTAATGTTTGAAGTTATTTTTCTCGCTTCATATTTTAAAAGTCCAAAAAACAATTTAAATCTTAATTAAAATAAAAATAAAAATCAGTAAGCAGAATAAGGTTTAAATTCTTCACATTGATTAAGATCATTTCTGTGAACGAAAGCAGTAAAATCAGAATAAAGAGATGCAGAAAGAATCCCCTTCAGCGCTTTTGGACTGATTTTAATTCAAAACAAAAACAGCTTTGATTTAGACAAACAAAGTAATTTTTATCCTTAATTTTTGTCACCTTCAATTTAAAATTATAATGTTGACTATGCACACACAAGTGACCCTTATGGAGCAGAGTGTGATCATTATAATGATGTTGGTAAACAACATATGCAAATGAGGAAAAACGTCATTCATTACCATACATAAGTGCAAAAAAAAAAACAAACAAACAATGTTTTGCTTTCTATATTTCTCATAAATCAACCTACTATTCACAAGCATCTTATTTTAGTTGAACAAGTTTGATTGTATTAACCTAAAACATTAACATTTATTTTTTAACCGATTTGTTGCTTTAAAAAATAGTTTCGGTGTGAAACTAAGCAGAAAAATGTTAGGCTAAGTCATATTTGTGTATTTATGTCTTTAATCACAGAAATCCGCGTTACAAATAGTCGCATTTCTCAAAAACGAGTCCAGGATTTAATCCAGGTTGTAGTCTAGATGTTTTTACTTTTTTGTCTGTTTGGATCAGACTGTTTTGGGGGGAAAGTTTTGTTTTGAATGACATAAAAATGAAACAACTAGAATGCAGAAAAATAAAAGAGAATGAATTTAAACCTTGAGGAATAAAGAAGCCTAATGAAAATGACGCCCCCCCCCCACCAAAAAAAGTTATTCCTTTTTTATTTTTTAACACATTTTTTGTCATCTAGTTTGCGCAATAATCTCTTCGTCTTTCTCTCTGTTTTCACTCTAAATGTGGACGAGTTTTTCTGTTTTTTCCCTGTAAATGATGCTAAACACGCGCATAAAGAACCAGGAACATCCAAACATGTCATTCCCACTGAAACAACAAGGAACGGGAGAGGAACGACCTCTCTGATTGTCTGGATTTACGGGCGGACTTTAAATGTCCACAGAGATACGTACGTTTTCTCTTTATTAAAAGGCTTTAAAAAAAAAAAAAAAAACATTTCCTCCATCTGAGCAAACGGGCAAAACTTTCAAAGATTCACAAAAAACTAGAAACTCACTCAGAACAATTAAAGCTTAAATGTTTTCTAATATAATATTTTTTTCTTTCTGTTATTTGATCTTTTTAAAAAAGACTACTGCAAATGTGTATTTTTTTCAAAATGTTCACCAAACTTAAACTTAATTTAAATGAGTTCTGGACACGTGATTTAACTTGTTAGAATAAAAAAGATGCATAAACGTTGGAGAAAAACACTGGCGCATCTGACTGAGATTAGGTTGGTTTTATGATTACAACTCATTAAAATGACAGTTGATTTTCACTCTCTAAAAGTGAAAAAGCCTCTTTAACGTTAGATAATACATTACAGGTATGCTGACTCAAAAAATGCATTTAATCATCAAGCAAACACTAAAAATACTCATGTAAAAAATTACATAATATTGGTTCCTCCTAAAACCCAGAATCAGACAGTGATTCAGTTAACAGTGACTCAGCATAAATACAAATAATATGGAGTTCTGCACAAAGCGACTTACCTCGGATATGTCTGTCATTTCTGAACATGTTCTGTTACATTTACTGATAAAATCCAAAAGGGGGCACCCGAAAGTCAATTAAAAAAAATAAAAATCAATATTTGTCTGCTGGAGTAAGAAATTCACATCCATACTATTACTCTAATTACAAAAATGATTCAAAAATTCCTTTCAGTTTTACTTTTTAGCGCTTTCATGTTTTTTAATGAGCAAAATGACAGCAATTATTAACCCTCGTCGTCTGTATTATTTTGGCCTTCAATCTAATGCTTTTATTCGGATGCGCAAATTGTTTTTGATTTTTCCAACACATTTAGTTTGTGATTTACTTTTAAAAAGTAAATTTAGGGCCAATTTAATTCTCTTTTTTTTTTTTTATTAGTCTGCGGCTTTCTATCAAACTGTTATATCTACATTTTGCAGGTTTTTTTCCCTCCTTTATTTTGCACTGTTTTAAGGAAAACAACGTGGATTTGGCTTGGTTTTTCGAGCAGCTGCATGCGGATCAACACGTCCTCTGAAGGCTGAGGGTTCGAGTCCGGCTTGTACAATATGCGCGGAACAAGCAGGATACCCTGATAGACAATAAACAAAGAGCTGCTCGCCATGTGCGCCGCAGCTGCTGCGCGCACACGCCTTCAGCTCGGCTGCAGTGAACAGACGCGGCCGCCAGGGGGCAGACTGGACATGGAACTGCAACAGAGTTGTTCGTTTCCTGATTAAACTGAAATCTCCAGGTCAGTGTGTGAATATCGTCAAGAACAGTTTGATTTGGCGTTTCAATCAATCTGGTATGAATGGAAGCTGACCGTTGACCTCTTCAGAGGCAGTACATGTGTGTCCATTCAATCTGAAGTCAGAAATGGACTTAAAATCCAGATAATCAGAAAAAGAGGTTTTTATGTTGCTGCATAACTTAAAATTAAACACGCGTGTCATTCAGGCTGGTTGATAGTTCTCTAAACGCTCCAGCAGGACCTCAGAGTAGCCAGGGGAGTAGTACCTAAAATGAAACACATGGAATAATTTAAGGTTTTACATGTGAAATATTTGGTTTAAAACAAACAAGAATAATGACACATAAATGTGATATTCATTGGAACAAATCCTTGCAACACTGTAAATAGTTTAGAGGAGATTTGACATTTTTTGACCCAGTCTTTACATTTTATTTTGTCTCTACATGTTTTGTTATAAAACACAAAAACTCAGTTTTTATCTTTGCAGCAAAAAATGACACATTTTGCCACTCAAATTGTGTTTTGTTGACAGTTTCAGGTTCACTGGGAAGTATAATTCAACATATATGAGTAAAAAAGCTGGGGTTCTTTTAAACAGATGGATACCAATCATTGCCACAACAAACAGTTCAAAGATTGTTGTTAAGATGCTGCCGCTGAGACACTATGCCCACCTGACTATCTCTTCAGGGAAGCAGTTGTTGATGGCGTTGATGTGCTCCCGCAGAGCAGAACCGGGCTCAGCCTGGATCTCCTGCACTTTTTTCAGACCCCCGCTGGTGACAAACAGACGCCGGGCCTTACTGTCGTGAGGCAGCACCTTTGGAGTCAGGAGAAATGAGACCAGAGACACGCAGAGACTTTCCTTGGAGCAGGAATGATCCTGACCTTGCTGAACTGACACATGACGTGTTTGAGTATTTTGCTGGGAGCGTCGTAGAGCAGCGGCTCCAGAGCCGGCAGGTGGGTGCACTTCTGCAAAACGCTCTTCAGAGCTTTCTTGCTCTGAAATGTCACATTTTAGTTCTCAAATGAGAGTGAAACATCTTCCAGGTGTGCTCTATTTCTTACCTTGGCCTGAAGGTCCTCAGAGCTGCTGGCATCCGTGTAGAGCTTCAGAATTTTAGGCAGGAGGTTTGCTGTAGCCACCGCCTTGGCGTGATCAGGGGTGTGCTGTCCGATCTGACCAATAGACCAGATGGTGGCGGCCTTAATGTGATCCTCTGGCTCCTCAGACAGACACACAGCCAGTTGGGACACCCCCTGCAGGACAAAAAAAAGAGGGGCTCACTTCCTCCAGCTTCTGTGCTGAAAATGATTCAAAGCTTCAGTAAAGAAATACGTACTTTGGAAAGAATGACAGCCATGGCGAGGCTTTCGCTATGAGTGGCCACATATCCCAGCATCATGATCCCCGGCAACCGCATACTTCCACTGCAGTCGCCCAGGTAGTCAATCACCGCCCCCAAGCCACCACAGTTTACCACCAGCTGAGACAGCTAGAAACATCAGTCAGAGGTTAAAGTCCAAATTTAGCCAATTCAAGAATTCTTCAATGATCTCCAAGAAGAACATCAGAAAGGTGCGTTCTTGATTTGGGAGGGAGCATCCACCTCTGGTGTTTGCTTCACCATCTCTCTCATCAGAGTGGCCACGTTCTTCCGCACGTACTCATCCGGATCTTTGAGGCAGGTCATGGCTGCAGGGAACACGCCAACTTCAGCCACCATCTCTGACAGGCTGGCCGAGTGTTTTGCAATCTGGCTGAGAGCGGAGAACACCTGCCTCTGGGTGGAGGAAAAACAGCAATTCCAACAAAAAGGTATGAAAGTTTTGGTTTTTTTTTGGTATAAGTAAATGCTCCATATGTTTGCATTTAACCCCCTGAGGCCAATTAATGCAAATATGCATAAAACCAATTTGGCTCCAAAATTACATTAATTTAGGATCTACTTAAAAGGAAAAATATATAAAAACTGTTTATAACTGGAAATAAATTCAGGCTTCAAGGGGTTAAACTATGATTCTTTTGTTAAAACATCAAATCAAATTTTTTTTCAGAATTTGGAAGACATTAAATTTCTTGAAATTGTTTTAACTTAGTATTTATAGTAAGAAATACATGCTTAAACTTAAAAAAAAAACAAATTTTTTTCCCTCAAATGTTAGCTCATTTTATGTCTTCTTTAAATGGAAAACTTGCACACTTTCACAAGAAAGTGTGTCATAGAAAAACACAATTAATGAATGCACTTTCACATCTATTTTAAGAAATGTATATTTATATTTCGTCAAACTTTGGTGAAACAAAAATGAATAATTATTTGATATATAAATTAATTTTCTCTTTTGTGCATTTTAAGTTGAAGTCATGACTGACGAAATGTTGCACTGTGAACACATTTCCAGACTTTTTTTTTTTTTTATCAAACCATGCTGACATTAAGGTAAACATCAAATCCTTTTTAGATGTTTTTTTTATGACAAGAAAGAAAAAAAATGTGAAAGATTTGAATGCAGATTTGGACTCTTTTATCATAACAGGAGAAAAACTACCTTAAGTTTGGTGTCTCGACTGAGGATCAGCTGTGCCAGGTGTGGGATGGCGGCGGCGTCCACCACGGCGTGGGCCAACTCCGGTGTGTGTTTGGAGATGTCACTTAGTGTGGAGGCTGCAATGCGTTTGAGGGCCATCTCTGGCTCCAACAGACACAACACCAGCAGGGGGACAGCTCCAGCATTTACTACTGTCTGTGACAAAGCTGCATGTGTGCAAAAAAAGCAGAAAAAAAACATTTTAATGTTTTAAATGAAATGCATACACAACTATTTACAAATAAACTCTTCAAGCCGAGAAAACTGACAAAGAAGCATGCTGTGAATGGTGATCCTACTTGCATTGTGCCGTGAGATGCAGCCCAGAGCCCAGGCGGCGGCCTCCTTCACCCCGGGGTCAAACTCCATCAAGCATTGAACCAAAGCATCCACCCCCCCACAGTCCACCACAGCCTGGGACAGCTCAGGGGAGTGTTTGGCAACGGCACGGAGCACAAACGCTGCAGCCTTCTTATGGAACCTCTGCACACAAACACACACCAAAGAATGCTGGTAAACTGCAGAGCCGCTGCTCAGTGTTCTGTCTGAAGCTTTAGCATTTTACTTTAGAATCATGTAAAATACAGTTTTTGCATAGTTTAAAAAATATATAATCAAAAAGTAAAATCATAAGGCTGTCAGGATTTTTCACAGCGCTAATGAAAGTTTGCAGATCTGGAACGATCTGAAGAGGGGACTAAAAGCTGAATCACGTGGTGCATGCTGAACAAAGCAAAGCTCCGGCGTGGAGACTGCGGAAGAGGAAGACGGAAAAGACGTTTGCAAAGAGAGACCAAAATAAAGCGCTTTGGAAATGCTCCGAGTTAGTTTGTTTATAGTCGATGAAAACCAGAAATCACACAGTCACACAGCGAGTCTTTCTTCAAACTGTGAAGCTGTTTACAGCCTTTTCCAATAATATTTAAAGGACAGAAAGAAGAAAACCAAAAGACAACAAACAATTTTAGGAAATTTACATATAAAAAACCCCCACATTAAATCAAGAAATACACAATCATAAACACTTGGGTTATCTCTCCAACCTCATTCTTGTATTATTCCTGTTTTTGGGTTACTTTTTGGAGCAGTTTTCAGTTATTGGGTTGTCTTTTAACTAGGGATGTCAACATTAACATGTCAACACACGCGATTAATATTAAAAAATTAACATGCTCATAAATATTAACGCTGATTAATTACACTCCGCAAAGCAAATATTTTCCGCCAGTTCAGGCTTTCACGGCGTGTCAAATTCTGAATGCACACTTTGTCGGCACAATCCCACTTTTACCATGGTCACTTAGAAAAGAGATAAATATTCAATCGATTTTTAGTACTTTATTCTTGTTATTTTTTTAGGTTCAGATCGCTTTTTCACAAAAGGCGGACCATTTGGTTAGTGGTGTGGCCTGTTGTCACGGTAACACATCAACGCTGACCTCGACTACAGCAGGACAGGAAAGAAATATGCTGATCGTCATGATATGGTCAGTAAAGCATCAGATCAGAGAGAAAGTTCACCTCTTTACCTTGTTTTTGTTCAGAACATGAAGCAAAAAGTTTGCTTTAAAGAAGCCTGTGCAGTGATATAGAACATTTGGGCCGGAAGACCGGAACTTCTTTTTTTTGATGCAAGTCAACACCCAGCAGCCAATCAGATTTGAATATTCACATGGAAAATTTAAAGGAAAGAAACACAACGCTTGTTTCTTGTGGCTGTATATCAGTATCTTTGTTTTTTGGATTTTCTGTCTGCTCATGCAGACATAAAAGTCTTTACAGTTCTGCTTATCTTACTGTTGATGTGTTTTGTGCACTCAAATTAAACTTCTGAGTTAACACTTTATAAATTTAAACATTTCAGACAATGAAGAGGAGCATTTTCTCGTTGGCTTTTTTTTGTTTGAAAGCCGCATATTAACTCATAAAACATTGTGATTAATCACAAACCAAAAGTGTTATTAATCTGATTATTTTTTATGTAAATAATCATTAGACAGGTTGTAGAATTTTGATGACATGATTAAAACCTGACTCCTTTCAGTCTGAGTGGAGAAAAAACAAATACACATCATCAAGAGGATGGGATGCTCACGTTGTGGGTAGTCAGAGACTGGACCACCTCAGGCAGGATGTTCTCTTTCACCACAGCCTCGGCCAGGCTGTTGCTGCTGTCCGCCAGGCGGCCCAGAGCCAAAGCTGCTGTGTGCTGGACACCTGGTACGACATCCAGCAGCAGAGGACGCAGTAATGCCATTACACCTGCAGGACAAGTAAGGCAGGTGAAATGCATCGACCTGTCTAAAATTCAACATCAGTACAATTCTTTACCTGCATTGTGAAGGATCTCTATGTTTTGTGACCTAGTTGCCAAATCAGAGATGGTTTGGACAAAATGCATTCTGGATTTCTGGTACTGCTCAAAGACTGTACAATAAAAACAAACAAAAATATCAAAATAAAAGAGTTGATTGCCTTTTCTGTGAAGCAAACTGTAAATGAAGCTCACCTTGAATGATCTGTCGTTGGCTCATTGTGACTCCTTTTAAATATTTCAATTTTAAGACCCTGTTTCTCAAAAAAACACGACCTCTGTCACTGAAATGAATGTTTCGCCGGGCCTGTTGTTGTGGGTACTGTTGCCCCGGCAACACACCGGAAGATAAATGCATTGTCGTGTCCGCAACAAAGATCGTTTACTGGAAAAGAAGACTCGCTCTGTGTGTGTGTGCTCGCGCGCTCTGCGACAACGGATGTCGGACAATTAGTCAGAGTGAGAGTTCTCCTCGTTTTCGTTCCCGCTAAAAGCTGACGTGTCACTCGAGGCACCGCCGTCAAGGCGGAAAACTGAGACAGGGTGAAGCGGCGGGTTTCTGCACAAACGTCTCCGTTTGAAAAGTCACTGATGAATTCCTGAAAGGCAGAAAAGATCTCTGGAGTGTTTACGCGAGTTTTTACGGATTATTTAGAGGAAAATACCTTTTAAAAAACCCAATCACGTTTATAATAAAAGCAGGGAGAAACCCAGAGATTTCATTGTACAAAATAGAAAAAAAAAACATATTAAAAGCATTAAAAATGAATAAATTATTCAGGGACAACATATCAGGTTCGTTTTTGTTGAAGTTGTTTCCAATTTTCCTGCTTTATTCCTTAAAGTTTAAATTCATTTTTCGCAGCATTTTCATGCATTTCATTTTTTAAACCAAACCTCTTTACCAAAAACAGCCCAGTCTAAACAGACTACAGAGTATCTAAACAGTCTAATCTGGGTTAAATCCAGAATTCTTTGTTAAAAACTTTTAATTTTGTGGATTTCTGTGATTAAAAGACTTAACAGTTTCTTCGGACTTTCACACTGAAGCAAAAATACAATAAATAAGCAGGTTTAACTTTTAGCAAATAAGATAAAAAATTAGATCAAACCCTCAAATGGACATTAAGACTATATGCGTCAAACGTTCAGCTGCAGCATAATAAAATGAATCAATAAAATAAATGAAAATAATTGGATGTTAGAAAAAAAAATCTGCTACTAAAAAAGCTGCATGTAATCAAGAAGCAAAAAAAAAGAAAAAAATAAAAAGCAAAAAGAAAAAAGAAGCCCGACATGGTTTTTTGTCACGAACTTAAAAACAATCATGAAAGTAAAAAAATGAAGTTTTAACTTGTTTGCATGTTTTTCATTCAACACCTGCATAATATTATTTTAATGACATTATTATGATGATCTCCATCTGGTCTAAAAAATATGGTTACTTACCTATTTCCAAGTCAACGTATTAGAACTCAAATTAATTTAACTATTTGGTTTTGACGTTTTGTCTAAATTAAAGCTGTTTTCTGTTACTACTTTAAAACATTAAGAGCGTACAGTGGATCTTTTCTGCATATCTTTATTCTGGCTTTACTGCATTGAAATCTGCTCTCGTTTGCAGAAACGACCACAGTGAATGTAAAAAAAAAAAAAATTACTTTATCTTGTTTCATCTTTAAAAAAAAAAAAAAAAAAACAAGCAAGCAAACAAACACATTTAAAAAAGCTTTGTGTGGGCCCCAAGCTTGCGCTTTCAGAAGTGTCAC
>BSAI01004300.1:0-27116 GCA_036245035.1 Adrianichthys oophorus | reverse complement strand
TTTAGGAGTTGGTGTTTACCGGCTCCATGTTTACCATTTTAAGTTTAAAGCTTTATTAACACAGTTAATGTTGACATTTTCAAAGCTGTTTAGAAATGTCTCTTCTTGCTGGTAAAACTGAATGCTGACATGAGTGTTATAACGGATATAAAAATAAACAAAATGGTTTCATGGCAGAGCTGTATATTTATTACAAACTTAACATGAATATGTTTTTCAACAACAGAAACACAGAGACGGTTAGGGGTTTTGTTTTGTGGCTTCTATATGCATTCAAATGTTACATTTATAATCAGCATGTCTGTCAGTAACATTTATTAGATGAAGAAATGCATCTAGAACAAGTCTGTTTGTGGTTAAATTCTGCATCAGAAACAGTCGTGTCAGGGAAAGTCTGTCCACGCTGCTGCTCAGCATCACATCTGTCGTGCTCTGATAAAGGATCCTCTGCAGATGAAGAAACCTCGGTAACAGACCCCAGCTCCTGCTCATACATGCTTGCAGCTTCCTCGGCGCTGGACTCCAGCTCCACTGAAGTCCCTGAGGAAAACCAGCAGCTGCAGTTGGTCTTTTATTCAGAAATCAAGCTCAGTAAAATGAGGAGAAAACAGGCTATACTAGGAAAGCATTAGAGAGGAGTCAAAACACCAAAACCTGATTAAAATACATTCTTTCAGTCAAACACTGTAATATTCCTCTGCCTACAATCTAAAATGTTCTGTTCTAAGTATATGACTCTTTGATTTGCTATTTAATTAACATTTTATTTATTTATTTTCAATATATATCATTTTGCAAATGACTGGGCCAGTCTTATGATTATGGTAAAATATTACATAGGTAAATGCAGATACGGTAAACCCCCCAGTATTACATTGTGTATTAATCATAAAATAAATATACTCTTAAGGGTCGTTCTTACCTTATCGATGGCTGACACAAGTGCAACTTCAAGTTGTCCGTCCATCATGTGTCTTTTTCTCTGGAGCTGGAGCTTTAAACAGAATCTTCTCCCCGACATTTCTGAAATCTCTGCATGCGCTTGACTTTACTGAAAGCACTCTGTCACTAAACCTGAACATTCTTCTAAATTAGCCATATTAGCATCCGCAGCTCGCATTGTGTCCTCAATAAAGCACTTTAAAAAAACTACTTCCGGTTGACCCGGACTATTCAGACGAAATTGCGAAAAACTAAACTGAACGCTCGTTATTCCGTTTGCTCCATTTTTGATCTATTACACAAATCGGAAAACAAAAAAACTTCGTTTTTTTGTTTTTCATTTTTGGTTTTAAGACGAAAAAATGAAAAACGATTCGTTTTTCGTTTTATTGTTTTTGATTTCAAATTGAAAAAATGAATGAACGAACGATACACAGATTGATAATGTATCATGAAGTGATGTTTAGGCAAGAGGTTTTTGAATGGAAACAGATGCTTAAAAAGCTGATGATGCTCCACGATTTTGTGTTTTAAAAAGATAGTCATACCATCTGTTATAACTGGAGCAAATACAATATCAACTATCTGCAGGAGCAATAATAAAAGATACCAGTACTCATTGCCTTTCTGCACAAAATTACCAAACATTAATGGCATATTGTGCAGCAAACAACATGACTGTATTGCATTCAAGCCCGAGTCATTAATACCATCAAACAACTTGACGGCAGGAGGACGATTTCGTCGCTCAGTGTGGCCATAGTTAAAAGACTCTGTTCTACCAGCTAGTTCTTTTGCTGTTAGGAAGTTTTGCTGTACATATTCCAATATAAGTTTTACCTCAAACTGTGCAAAATGTCATGCATAATATCAACAGAAACATTTTCTGCTGTGTTAAAAAACTGCAGGGTATTCAACAGACTTGAACGCTTCACACCATATTCATGAGGTAGTTGTGGATTTGTCTGTACAGTACAGCAATGCTCTGCATGCATGTTTTTTGTACGGAATATAATGCTTTCATTTTCACAGAACACAGACTGAAATTCCCTTTTCTCAGTGAGACAAAAACGACAGCAGTAACGAGCACTAGCTGACTCAACAAACCCAAAGATTCCATGAAGATCAAGATTATCCCCTGTGACTTGTACAACACTACCACGAACATGACTTTGAAACATGGGAGATGTAATTCCACAAGTTTCAAGCACCTTCAGATCACTGATGATTGGCTCAAGGATGGTGTTAAAACCATATGTTTTAATATCTTTTGCATGAAAAGGTGCATACACATGTATGTTGACTGAAGATAAATTTAATTTTGGTGGAAAATTTCTCAATGTAAAATATATACCCCCTAATTTATGTATATCTTTTTCGGACCCCAGTGGATTAGCAGTCTCAAATTCATCGTGAAATAACTGAATGAGAATGGTAAAGTCTTTATTTGAAAAAAGTGAGTGACTCTTCACATATAGCCCATCCTGTATATCAAAATATACCCCATCCTTGAAAAGGTGGCTAGATGTTAACATGTCTGTAAGATTTGGATTTTTGAGAATAGACTGCAGTGTCTCTAGAATTGGAACATATGCAAACTTATCAGTTACAACAACCTGTTTGTAAGTTCCACTAGATCTGTTTGTTTGGTTCTCCAATCTGACACCAAGCACTTTTTCAACTGGTGCAACAGTTTTCCATTTTTGTTGAAAATACTTGCTTCGTTTTGTTTCCGAATTGAAAGAAGTAGAAGGGTTGTCAAGTTTTTCGAAACTTTTTTCAATTTTAATTTTCATACCTGTGTCTTGTGAACCTAAAGATTTCAAAGCTGGGGTTTTTGCTTGACTCTGTATCTCCATAACAACTTCTTCCATGGATGACACAAAGCCATTTAAAGTCGACTGGCCTACACCAGCAACCTGAAGTTGTGCAATAGCAGATGCACACAAATTGAGAAATACTTTTGTCAGATACAGGCACAGCCTGAGAGACACTGGCAGGTTCTTCATTTGTTGGTAACTGAGAGTCACTTCTACGATTACTGTCAACAGTATCACCTGATTCCTATTTGCTCACAATGCTTAGAATACAAATGCTTTCTAAAACCTGAGAACGTACCAAAAATATGACAACATCCTGGCTGAGCACATTTCAAGCGAAGTGCTTTGCCACTATAAAAACCATGACTCAATCGCATATGCCTTACAAGTGTAAGGCCTCAACCTGTCTTGTGATCCTCTGACCACCTGAGGGAGACTTCGCCTGACTACTAACTGCCTCTGTCATCCTGCCATACTCCAACTCCCATCATGCATCTGGTCACCGCTTCCTGTCTTCACCAGCTGCACCCCATCATGTCATCACCTCACATGCATTTAAACCTGTCTCATTCCATGGTCAGTGCGTAGTCTTGAACTGTGGTTACCCTTATGTTCATGCTAAGCTGGTCCTTGCCTGTCTGCCTGTGTTTTTTGACCGCCGTCTGTTCCTGCGTCTCCCGCCTCACTCCTGTGTCCTGATCCTGGCTTGTTTCCCTGACCACGTTTCTGTCTTGCCCTGTCTGTACTTCTGCTGCATTAAATCCAGTTGCATATGGATCCATGCGCCTCAGTGTCGTAATTTCAACAAGATTGTTGGCATTAATTAAATGAACACGACAAACAAAACAAACTAATCCCATTAGCTAGAGAGAGGTCAAAGAGCAATAACTTAAATGCTAATGATATTGAAGCACAACGCTGTGTTAAGTTTTCAGCCTGTTCTGTTTGTGTGTGACTATGTGTTAACTAGTCAGAAGACTGTAGCATTTGAGCCGTGATCTTTGCCACACGTGGGCTCTCTTGAACTTGGGCAACATCAATATTGTAGACAGTTGTCTGTATGAAGGTGTACATGTTGTGGAGCATCTGACTGTACAGAGTACCAAAAACTAAATGTGCTTTAACGAGTTCATCAAAAGCTCCAAATGAACTGGTCGCCTTGCATTGAATGACCTGCTTGTGAAGAAGAATAAAAAAATCCTGGACTGTGCTCTTAGTACCAATCGCAAGCAGATGGGGTTGAGTGGTGCTGGTGATGGCATCAAGATGTTCTTGGATGCTTGTTTTGTTCCACTCTGAAGATAAAAAAGATGGGACAATTACAATTATTAACTTTATTTCATTGTGCTTAAACATTGTAATCAGGTGAAACAAATGCATTTTCCTCAAACTACCCAAGCAAATTTCTAAACACCCCTGTCCCAAGGGGATGACGAAAGAAAACACACAATATACTAATTAACTTTAATGCAAACCTTCTGGAAGACAACAAGGTGTTTCTCAGCTTGAAATGCAGAAACCTTGCCTGGCTTTTTGCGCCGCTGGGCCTTTGGAGGGATCAGGTGAAGCAGGAGAATGATCGAAGACAAATCACTGTCCCATCCTGCACACATAAAAAGTTGATTACATAATGGCACCAGACTTTTACATTTTAACCACAATCTTTAGGCTGAAAGCAAACTTGAGAAACAGTTGGTTGAAGTGCTACAAAAATTTTATTTAAAAAAATAATATATTTACCAGAAGCAATCATGTCATCCATTTCTCCATCAAGTGATATAGCTTCTGCACAATGAATCAGATCTTCAAGGTTGTTTGAGGAGGGGAGAGCCTTCCTCTGCTGGATAACCTTTTGCTTGAACACAGTAGGCCACCTTTGTAGGAAGAAAAGATAACCCTATATATTAGAAATCCCAGAACGTAAACCTCGTCAAAAATCAGTGCTTTGTTTGATTTTACTATTAACACAATAGAAATTAGGCTGAGTGTTTTTACACTGTTTAATAGGTCAATGGAGCCCGTCTGCAATAAATATTGGTTTGAGAAATTCACATAAAAGGTATTTGATTTAAGTCATACAATTAACAAACCAACTCAAGCCCATAAAGTAAATATTTGGTCATTTTCATGCTGTGCGTTAAATTTTAAAAACATCTTTCAAACCCACAACCATTGGGTTTTCAACTGCCACAGTAAATGTGTTGTAAAAACAGCTGAATAATTTTGTTAGAATTATTAATTGATAACAAGACACCATTTTGTGAAAAACATGTTTGTGTAGATTCTCAGTCATCTAGGTCATAGTAAGATGACTTTTTTTATCTAAGGAAAAAAAATTAACCGGACAAAGTTTCTGGTTTGAAGACGTTTCGTCTCTCATTTGAGTAGCTTCTTCAGCTTTTAACCTGCTTGGATGAGAGGTCAGACATCTAGAAACTTTGTCCAGTTGATTGTTTTCATCTTGTGAACTAGTTACATAATTTTCAAACAGGAAGTGTTTTATATGAAGTGCAGGGTTTTTTACTAACCTTTTCAAAAACTTGGCAGCCACTTCGTCTCCAAATTGCAAGATAATTAGTGCATTTTTACATCAAAGATCATTTGTTTGCTTAAATATTTAATTACCAGTCCTTTGATGTCTTTGAAATGTGGAAAGTCAGTCAAGACATCTGAGGATTTATCTTTGTTGTGCACCATATTGTGACCACACTCAAATGTCATCTTCATTTTCTGCTTTATGAAGTCCTCATCAAATGAATATTTCATAAAGGATATGGCCTCTTTGCATTGCTTTTCAGTCAGGGTGAGGGTGAAGCATTTTTTCGAGCCAACGGCCCTCCACCAGTCTGCTGATGTGGTGATCTTCTGCTTTGAGATGAAGAACTATTCCGTTGTATGGTTTTGAGCCTCCATGCCAAGTACCCTGTGCCACTTTCAGGATCACAAAAGTGTTTCCTTTAAAATTAAAAAACAAGAAGTAAGCATTATACTTTTATAGTCTGCATTAGATCACGTCATTCCAATATCTAATCATATTTTTTTCTTTATGGTTTATTTTGAATGATTAAACTGAGCATTGGTGGCTAATAGACCTTACTCTCAAATAGGCCCTATTGTAAAAATGTTAGATTAACATTTGGAACTTACATATCCATTTTTGGAATATGGATCCATTAGGCAAGGGAACATCTCAACTATTCCT
This sequence comes from Adrianichthys oophorus, assembly GCA_036245035.1. Classification (NCBI taxonomy): domain Eukaryota; kingdom Metazoa; phylum Chordata; class Actinopteri; order Beloniformes; family Adrianichthyidae; genus Adrianichthys; species Adrianichthys oophorus. The sequence goes on along the minus strand of BSAI01004300.1, from coordinate 21,152 downwards.
CGAGCATACATCTCTCTCATGCCGTGGTGGTGCCATCCTGAGAAGGAATAAATACAAAATATTTTTGATTTTACAGTACTATAATGTTATCTGGTTGGCACAAATATCTCACCAAAAACTTGGCAAAAAGGTGCTTGGAACAAACATATCCACATTACCCATGAGTCTCAGTCATTTCTGCAGCAAGAATATTAATCATCTGTCTGCGTGACAAATCAGTCAGACTTTTTGTACGGCTGTATTCTTTAACAATTTGGTCTCCACCTGGTTTCTTGGTTAATGCCAATTCAACAACCTTTAAGAAACATAAATAGGACAGCAATTCTTACTTGTTTGGCATCTTCGTTTGCCTTCTGTCATTTTCTAGAAGGGGTACAATCCTCATCCAAGATGATTGTATCATAACTGCATGATGCAAGTTCGAGGATCACTGCATCATTAGAACTACATGATGAAACATTCAGTTGTGAGCTGGCTATGTCTGGTGTAGAGGCAGTCAGAATGGGAACCCGAGAACCTACCAAGAGAATAGGAACACAGCAATAGATATATACTTTTTCCAGTCACAAAACAAAGTTAACTTGCTCTTAAATTAAAGCCGTTCACCGTGCTCAAAGACGTGTACATTACCGCTGTTAAATTAAATGGCAAATACACCAGCACTGGGAAGCTGTGCAACTTCTGCAAAGACATCTGCATCCACCTCAGTTCCTGATTCATCATAAACCCTGACTCCTTTGCTAACAGGTGGAACGGAGAACTCCAAAAAAGCTACAAGACATAAATACAATAACAAAAAAAATTTAAAAAGTGGATTTCTTTTAAATGTTCACTTGGACATACTCTAAAGGCCTTAATTTTATAAAGTTTTCACACGCTTTAAGATAACAGAGTTGACATCATACATTGGAGAGAAAAAAAAATAAAACCAAAGGGTTTTAAATATATGTGCCCATTATAATTACCCATATAAAATGGTACCCATCAAAACCGTACATGAGAACAAAATCTGTAAGGAAAACTAAATCAGTCAATTCAAAACAATGCCATCAGCCTCACAGCCATCTGTTGTTGATTATAGACAGTGTTCATGTTTTTTCAGGGGTCCATAACAAAAGCTCACAGTGTGCCCTCCTCTACCTCTTTGTCGTTGTGTCAGCGGCAACTCTGATGCAGATGACTGACAGCAGGAACGTGTCCGCCCCAATACCTTGGTCCGGTGTTCTAATGATCTGTACTACCTCATGAGATTTTCCAACCCGTTGCACAAAATGATAGATAATGCTATCCAAATGTCCTACCTTATCAGATATTCCTACCTACTGTATTTAGAAAAAAACCCAACACTTTTGATGTTAGATCGTCAAGCGTCACAGCAGGGTAGGAAAGAATTATGGGGAGCAGCACAGACTCACGGGGGGGCAGCAAAAACTCACAGGATAGCACAGTTTAATGGTTTAAACTGTATACGTAGGACTGTATGTTGTCATGTGCAGGTGGAGAATGTCAGAAACGTGCAGCTGTCATTAATAGGTTGTATGAACATAATCTGAGAAGCCTCTGGCTGCAGTTTGCCGGCTGATCCGCGGCAGTGTCCACAGTGCTTCTCTGCCCGCGTGTGAAAGTTTCAAATTCACAAGATCTTTTGAACCAAACACAACAGAAAATGAATATATTCTGGAACTGAACCGCTCAGCCAATGTTTGAATCACAATCCGTGCTCACGTCTTTTAAACCGAATGACTTGAGCATGGATTTCATAACGTTCACCACGCGGACAGAGAGGAACTGTAGGCGCAAATCTGCTGCGGAATTAAGGTGCGATGTGAAAACAATTTTTAAGTAGTAAGCTAGGCTAAAAGTCCAGAGCTAAGCTGACAAGCTAGCTGTATTAAGAACACAATTAAATGTAATCTAAAGTCACAAAAATAGTACAGTAACCACAAGATTACAGAAGTAGGACAGAATTATGGGAAGTTCAGACTTACTTTAGTTACACCGCCCATCCCCCCCGGAACCAGAACGAAGTTTGGTCATTTAGTGCAGGTCATTACAAATGACGAAACAGGTATCAAGTTACCCGACAATTAAATAAACAACTGCCCCTCAAAAAATTTTGATAGGTTTTAACCAATATTGACTTTAATGGCGAGGACAGACTTCATTCAGAACCCGTCGGTAACATTAACTAGGCATGGCTCCCTGTGTGGCGCGAAAGGAGTTTTCTGTCATTCAGAGGTTCATGGAACCTCATATTTTAAGACCAAAGCAGCTATGAAGTTTAGCAAAATTAATTCTTGCTTTATGTCCACATACTTTTTAAACTGAAATGCTAACTATTATATAATAGGAGTTGTGAACAACTAACTTACCAGTGTGTTTCAATGACTCAATGTGAGGTCCGCTGAACTCCTGAACGGTTCCACCTGTAATGGCCGTCCTCTCGTCTTTACCCAGCCAACGTGACAAGCACTGGCGGGAATTTAACTTTATGTTGGTATGCTGTATTCAAAAGCCCAGCTCAGCCTTGCACTGAACCAGTACACACGTGTGTTTCTTCACCTCGTGCATAGTGTTGGGTCACTTCTCCAGGCACAGTGCATCACAGAAATCATGACGATCCTTCGGAGTTTCACCGTTAGTTTCCTTCACACCTTTAGGTAATTGTTTCCAGCCGAGGCAGGCCATGGATGCAAGCAGTGCTGAAGCATTAAGCAACAAACAGTAAAATGCAGAGAATTTCAAGGCTAATTAGCTGTTTTCACTCAAGCTGAATTTTACAGCTTTAAAATTTGCAAATCAATTACAACAAATATTATTCCGATGTACTACAGATGTAACAGTTATGAAACAGTAAGCACATGTCCCCAAACTACAGCCCACGGGTCGATTCCGGCCCACCTCCACATTTGAACCGGCCCCCTGACCAATATAAAAGGCATGATTTTTTTTCTTCAATCTGGTCACACGATCAAGGATCACACAGAACGTCCCTTTTTATTCCACCCTTCTACAGTCTGTGCCTCTATCTGAACATAATGGAACAGAATCCAGAACTCTCTTTCCTCCCAGAAGTTCATCTTTCTCAATCTGAGTGATTCTGTTGCTGCTTTTCTGTTTTTTAAACAGCACCCTGTTCTGTGTCCTGATTGGCTGGAGAGCTTGTCAATCAATCTGCTGTGTCTCCTGTGCAGAAACCTGCAGCTCTCCAGATCTCCATAAATCTCTGATCCTAATCATATCTTTGTCTTCAGTCTTTAATCCTGGACTTATTTTTCTACAAAGGTTTGAACTTTGAGAGTTTAAACGAGAGAGAAAAGTGTGAAAATGTTCATGTCTGTCTGAGAAAAGTGTAAAGTGTGCAGTGAGGAGTTACACATCTGTAATCCTAATTCACAGATTTCACCTTCAGGAGTTCTTTTTAGAGCGTAACTCCTACAATAAACGAGTGAACTCTGTACTGGTTAAAAAGTCATGGATATACGTCCATCTGCAGCAGAAGAATGAAGAATTTGAATTGAGGACACAGAGCAGTTGATCATTTTTATTTAGAGTCACAAACCCTCTCTTGCCTTTTTTCTCTTCATGCTGCACGTGACTGATCAATACGTGTCTGCGCAGAGCAAATAGAAAAATCAGAAACCTTTACACTGTTGATGATAATATGAAACAGAATTTAGAGTCTGAAAGAAAAGAGTTTCATCCAAAACCGGCACCACAACAACCTGTACAGACACCTGAGAACAACCTTCTCCAGAACAGACAGATCATTACTGACAGAAGAAACCAGATCAGCTTCACAAAGATGAGACATTTGCTGTTTCTAAATACCAACCTTTACCATCATTATAAACCTTCTTATTGTTTCTTTTAGTTTTGCACGTTTTAATGAGTATTTTGTGTTGTTTCATTTTAAAAGTTGAATATTAAATCATTGTTTTTAGTTTTCATCATTGATTTTGTCCATTTTATCTAAAAGTAAAAATCAAAGTATATATATGAATAAACATATTTTTACATTATTCCTTTTGTGCACAAGTTTAAAAGAGCCGGACGGTTAAGAAGAGCCAGAATTCCCATCCCTATTGTGAAGTTTGAACAAACTGTTAAATGTGTGAGGAGCTGCAGCCTCCAAAGTCTCAAAGGGACGATGACGGGAGAGGACACACTATTTATTCTTTCATTTTTGAAATGTTTTAGTTTGATTTTTTTCTGTGAGGATTACAGGAAGGGTTTTTAAAATGTGATTATGTGTGCCTTTCTGGAAAAACATCAATGTTTATGTTTAGACACACCCTCTGATTGTTACACTGTTTCTGTTAGCCGACAAACTGACCCCGGCCCCTCATCCCAGAAGAAAACACTGATGTGGCCCTCACCAGAAAAGGTTTGGGGACCCCTGCAGTAGAATAACAGATTTTTTGCAAACTAAGAGTTCCCATCACAAATTTTAACAGGTCTAATTAAAATATGTAATAAATAATATCTACCAATAAACATGTTTAATAAAGACAGAATCATTCAGTGGTGAATTTGGAAATTGTTTAGTTTGGTCAAAGCTGATGTGAGGCAGCTTGTTTAAAGACATGAAGAACCTCTTTTTGTGGCACACCTAAAGAACCAGCTAAGCAGGAAGTTCCAGGAAGGTTTGCTAAACTTCTGGATGCTTCTGCCTCTATTCCCCTGCTTAGATCTGACCAATGGTTCAGCAATAGTTTGGGAGGGCGGGGTCAATGGCAGCTACCAGGCCCTGCTGCTGGATGAGGATCGTGGCTGGCTGCTGGTGGGAGGGAAAGACCACATCTACCTGCTGAACCCAGAAAGCGTGGATCTGCCCACACGGAAGGTGAGGCCTTCCTGCAGCATCACTTCCTGCAGCATCTCTGAAATTGGCTAAAGAAAATATTAGAATCCTGATCTGTTTTTTGCTGCCCCCCACATAACAGGTTTGGAATTTATGGAACTTAGAGCTTTTAATTTCAAGCATAAAAAAAAAATGCCAACAGTAATCCATATCAGCAACATGTTACGATAACCACCCGGACAAGTCATTCTAAAACTGTTATTTATTGAGTTATAAATGACTTGCTAAAAAACAGTTTACAGTTTGTTAAGGATTTATAAATGTAGGTAGGGTTAGGGTTAGGGTTGGTTTGGTTAGAATTAGGGTTAGGTTGGTTGGAAATGTTCCTCATTTACTAACAGTTAATTACAAAGGAATAGCTACAGCTTTACAAAAAACTTCCCATTAATATGTATAAAATATTAACTGATTCTGCAAGTAATTTTCTAACAGCTTCTTAATGATCTAATACTAATTAATAAGGGGCAGTTAGAAATAATTAATATACAGGTAACAGGTCATTTATAACTCGCTAACTAAAAGCTTGTTTGTTATCACCTGTCTATCTATAAGGTACATTTATAAATCCTTAAACTGTAAACTGTTATTTAACAAGTCATTTAACTCAATAACTAACAGCTTAATAATGACTTGTTAACTAGTTGTAATGGGTAGTAATTATAAAGTGTTACCCATCTTTCAAACCAAATTTTGACATACAGTCATAATCAATAATTACAGGATTGGCGCTCAGAAAGCCAGGGTTTGATGTTCAGGGGACACAAAAGCAATAGCATAAATAGGGATGGATATCGTTAAGATTTTATTGATACTACTCCTCTTACGACACTGCTTATTGATCCGGTTTTTTCTGTGTTCTTATCAATACTGTGCGCTGTGCGCTCCTACTTTGGAAAAATACAGACACACTTTGGACCTTATTGCTCGTGGCTCCTCTACCATCTGCATGCATTTGTTGGTACTTGTCAGTGGAGAAATATGTGGGTGAAAGAGAAAGCGTGAGCAGCCCCTCCCCCCTCCCCTTTATACTGGAGCAGGAAGAGAAAAGTGAAGAAGGAGGGAAAGACAGACCGTCTTTTCCAGACACATCGACACAAAGTAGTTCACATTGTGTCCGCGCTTTTACCACGCCATTAAACTGGTACTGTTAAGCAATACGTTAAGGCTGATCAATCCAGTAAAAATTAATGGGGTGCCTGTACCAAAAGATACAGGTTTTGGTACCGTATTCCAAAGCAGTGTGGGTCCTTGTGCAAAACCCTTTACGCAACTGCCTACCTTATACCTCGTGATAGACAATAAAACATGTCAGACATCGCCCATCAAACAAGATCTTTGTCAGATGCTGGCAAGCCAGAACACCTTGATGAAAAGTGGGTTGCTGGAAAAACTAGGAAAATAGACAAGGCAATATTCCAACAAGGTTCAGTTGGAATTAGAGGTGCAACAAATCACGGATGATCTGTTCCAGTGATCCATTTGCATCACTAGCCAAGGTTCAGAACACACACGTACCACGAAACATAAGGACCGTAGTGGCAGAATGAAGCCTCACCATAAGTTTTGGTCCTCACCTTAGGGACAACTGAAAGGCCAGCACCAGAGGACCTCAGGGTCTGTGAGGGCTCAAACTTTAAAAGAAGATCATTGAGATAAGAAGGCCAAAGACCATTAAAGCATTTAAAAAACAATAAAACAACTTAGAATCAATGGAAGCACACAGGGAGCCAATGCAGTGATTTTAAAAACTGGTGGAATGTGTTCCTGCTCCCTGGTCCTCATCAAAGCTCGTGCAGTTCTGTAACAATATAATTTTTTTTTTTTTTGGGGGGGGGGACCAGAGGGCAGGGAATTACAGTTATCCAACCGACTAAACATAGAAGCATGCATCAGCACCTCTGTGCTGGCAGGAGTTAGGAATGGGTGTTATTTATTTTGAAGAGCTGTTCAAAAGCATCAATAAGCAGTGCACATCTCCATATGTGAGTCCATGAAATCATTCAGAGACTCCCAGAGAGGAGCAGCAGCTGCCCTGCACTGTGGCAGGAGAAAGCAACTGCTCCGCCTGGAACCAGTGGATGGGGACACAGTGAAAGACTGTGAAGTTGTAAGTTCTAACATCCCCTGCTTTTCTTACTTTTTAAAATTTTAATTTTTCTAAATAGAATGTCTCTTAATGCTCTTTTGTTTATATGGGCATGCTGTGAATTTTCTTTCTGATAAACAGGAATATCTTGACTTCATAGATGTCGTCTTTTGTTATAAATAGGCCTCAATGAGCAATGGGTTTTATGTTGTATATATAGTTGTGTGTGTAAACATATATGTTTTGACGTACTTTGTAATATGTTTGATTAAATATATATGCTTTCAAGCCTTTCAAAAAATAATTATGGGCTTTTATCTTGTTTTTCCCTGTTGTTTTTTTTTTTTACCTTTTTACTGATCCGAAAAGATGATCCGAACCAAGTATCTAAAACCATGACACGATCCAAACTGTGAGTTTTGTGATCTCTTGCACCTTAGTTAGAATAGTGCCATTCTAGTATTCCTACTCAGAGAGGTTACATGCAGAGAATGTGGAGTAAATAGATGCTTCAGAACCCACAATCAAGGCTTACTGCCAATTAACTAGTAGCTCAATGTTCTTAAACCCACAAACAAAAAAAAGCTTGAGATTGATGAAATACAACACAATTGTTACACCATGGGAGAGCCACAAGATCAGGCCAGAGAGGAGGCTATACCACACTCCCAACCAGAACTTGGGAACACAGCCCCAATAACCACCATTACGCTGAGAGAGGCAGCAACTGACCTGAAAGACAAGATCATGTCTAGAATGAACACCAGGCAATCCCGACACCAACTACAACGCTTGAGTGAAGGACCACCTGAAAGTCTCCTGGAAACTGTGAATAAAGCATTTAGGGTGATTCCTACCAAAACAATCAGAGAAACCAATGAACTGGTTTACACTTCAGCAGCAGTGATCCTTGAGATGCTTGGCAATAAGAGCAACCATGGGAGAAAACAATGCCCACCATGGCAGCAATGGTTGGAGGCTAAGATCAAGACAGCTCAGAGGGACGTGAGTCAGATGACAGAGGCCCACAGAGGTGCAATGAAAAAGCAAGTCCCTAAGAGATACAGCCAGATGCCGATACCTGAAGCACTGGAAACTGCCAAACAAAGGCTCCTGGCCTTGAACAGCCTCCTAAAGCAAGACAAACGACACAATGAAGCCAGACAGATAAACAGGCTGCATGCAACTCAACCTGTGAAAGTGTACACACAGTGGCAGGGTCAAAACAGCAGAGCAGACCCACCAAGGCTAGAAACTGAACAGTACTGCAAAAGTCTATGGGAGAAAGAGACGGCACATAACAGCAATGCTCAACGGCTGGTCTCTCTGAGAAAAGAGCACAGCAACCTTCCTGAACACAATCTAGTAACCATCACAGTGGCAGACATCCAAGAAAGAGCCTCGGGTATTAAAAACTGGACAGCACCGGGCCCTGACATGATACATGCATGCTGGCTTAAGAAACTCATTGCACTCCACAACCGCCTGGCAGCACAAATGAACCAGCTGCTAAGAGATGGGACTCATCCTGATTAGCTAACGGAAGAACAACAATCCTGATCCAGAAGGATCCCTCAAAGGGCGCAGTCCCATCCAACGACCAATAACCTGTCTCTCCACAACATGGAAGGTCATGTCAGGCATCATTGCAACTAAAATACATTGGCACATGGGTCAATTCATGAGCAACACACTTGTCGGGGCGGCAATGGTGCAGTGGAAAGGGTAGTCGGCCTCTGATCGATTGCAGGTTCGATTGGGCAAGACACTGAACCCCACATTGCCTCTGGTGGAAGGTTGGTGCCAGTGTTTGGCAGCAGAGCCGCCATCAGTGTGTGAATATGTGTGTGAATGGGTCTGTGACTGTAAAGCACTTTGGGCCTTCAATGAAGGTAGAAAAGCGCTATATAAGTAAACGCCATTTACCATTTAACACACAGAAGGGCATTGAAAGAGATTCCAGAGGAGCCAAACACCAACTCCTGGTTGACAGAACAGTTGCTCAAGACTGCAGGTCACAACACACCAACCTGTGTACAGCCTGGATTGATTACAGGAAAGCCCATGACTCAATGCCACACACCTGGATCACTGAATGCTTGGAGCTGTACAACATCAACAGGACTCTCAACAGGACAGAACCCTCATCAAGCCAATGGCAAGCCACTTGCACAAGTGTCTATCAAATGTGGCACATACGGAGATGCTCTGTGCCCTACTGATGGCTAGAAAGGGCTGGTCTACAGTACATCACAGAAGCGCTCATCCTGGCAGCACTGGATCAAGCCCATAGCTATAGAGGCTCAGATCTACCACATCAGACAGGACCCAAGGTGTAGGCTGTGCAAAGAGGAGCCAAAACAGTCCAGCATATAACTGCCAGTACATTGCAGGGCCACACAACGAAACACACACATTCACACTTAGCTGACACATTTTTGGACTGTGGGAGGACGCACAAGCACCCAGAGAAAACCCACACATGCACAAGGAAAACATTCATACTTCCCACAGGAAGGTTCCAGCTGGGATTTAAACCAGGCAACCTCCCATCCCTATGTTCTACTTTAATTGTTTCAATTGGTTGCCATAATACAAGACATGGAATTTGTGTAGAATTATTTATAAATTATCAGTTCCAGTGCATGTTGTTATTTATAGTAATACATTGTGTTAAATCAGTTATTTTCACACAACCCAAATACATACAACCATATATTCAGAATTTGTTTGGTTGGAATTTAAACACTCTGACCTTAAATTCCCTCTCCTCTGTGACAAAATATCCATATTGACCATTAGCTTCCATGAATAACATTGACTAAAGATTTGATCCTCGTGGCAGCTTTAACTGTTTGGTCTTCTGATTTATGGAATGTGAGACAGAGCTGAAATGTTTCAGGGTGTTTCTTTGTTTCCATCAGATCTACTGGCCTGCATCACAGGAAAATGTGGAACACTGCAAACTGGCTGGGAAAAGTTTGGAGGTAACAGAAATTTAGGATGTTCTAAACTTGAATAAGCTTTAAAGTAAAGTTAACCAAGTTTTATTCTGAACAGGTCATAGACAAAGAAAATGAACAAAATGAGAACTTTTTAATAAATTCAAAGAACAATTGTTATAAGAAACATTGTGAATAATGCACATATATAATTAAATTGTGAGAAAAAAATGAGATAAAAAGATATGGCAAGATGCTGTCTCTTGAGGCCTGGAGTCTGACATCTCTGTAGGCCTTGGAAATTTCTGATCATCAAGCTCACACAGCACAATTAAAGTTAAAGTCCCTCCTTAGAAAGGGAATTTTGGTCTCTGCATGTGACCCATCCTGTGGAGGAGCAGTGAGCTTCAGCCACGCTCCGGAACTATTTGGTGGTTTAATCCAACCCCCTTATTGCTGAGTGTCAAGCAGAGAGGCATTGGGTCCCATTTTTAGAGTCAATGGTATGACTATGGTGGGGGGACACTACCACAATGCCCTAAAATGAGACCTTTGAATCTCTAATGTTGTGCTCAGTGAATGATAAGATTGGGAACATTTTTTATTTCAGATGTTGAGGATACTGCTTTTAGCGTATCCTTCAGTAGCTACACATAGCAATGCCTCAACCTGCCTTCACTTCTAAAAGATCTTCTGATTGATTTATTTCAAGCATAAATTGGACAGTACACATCTTTTAAAAACACCCTTTTACAGCGTTTAATACTATAGAGCAGATGTTTATTAAGCCTTAGTCTGCCCTTATGGTCAGTCTGCAGACAAAAAAAATGGTCAAACCTGTCAGGTGTCACACAGGTGGTCCGCACAAAACATCAAGATCATAGATAGATAAATAGATCATGTAACCCGTAAAGTGAAAACGTTCGTAGAAATACTTTTTTGTACGAGCATGCTGTGAGTGACAGGTTGTAGCAAACACTTATACAACACGCACGAGTAACTTATAGTAGCCGTATTAATACTTCACAGTACACTTACCAAATGCACAACAATGGTACGTTCCATTTTCAACCAGCCTCGAGAGAAACTGCCAGATACACCTGCGCCACCTTTAAGATGCAGCTGCTTCTCTCCATGATGCCTCACTGGCCCGGACCGTGTTTTAGGTCCTAAAGAAAGCGTTAAATGCAAAATGAGCAAATAATAATAATAATGGATTGGAATTATCTGCACTTTTCCAGACGCTCAAAGTGCTTACAATGTATATCCATTATTCATTCACATCTCATTCATACTTGGTGATGGTAAGCTACTGATGTAGCCACAGCTGCCCTGGGGTAGACTGACAGAGGCATGGCTGCCAGTGTGTGCCAAATGGCCTCTCTGACCATCACCAGTACATTCAAACACATTCACACACCAGTGGAGCCACACACTGGAGGCAAGGAGGGTTAAGTGCCTTGCCCAAGGACACAATGATGGTTGGCTGGAGGGAGTGTGGATTGAACTGCCAATCCCACGATCATTGATTGACCTGCTCAACCACCTGAGCTAATGCCACCCTAATGGTGGCAAATGTGCATTTGGCTTAAAAATCCCCATAAAGGCATTTGTCATGTTTTCTGTAATCTGTTAAGTGAATAATGACTCTATGCTCTGATGCTTAAACATCATTAGACATGTGAACAAAGTTTTCATTCAGTTCAAATAAAAAAAAAAAAAAAAACATTTTCAACAATTTTTACTTTTTTTTTTCTGGATGATATTCTCAGTTTTTTTTTTTAGCTGTTTCTTCCAAAATTAGTGAGTTTCAAATCAGCTTAGCAAGGCAGTGGTAATGTTTGTCTGCTGTGAAGCTGTGGAAAACCAACAGACAGGATATGCCCCAACAAATGTCATTTTGATTTTCAGAGGGACTGTGCCAACTTTGTGCGTCTCCTGCAGCCTTTCAATAAGACTCATATCTTTGCGTGTGGGACCGGAGCCTTCCATCCCCAGTGCACGTACGTGCACCTCGGCCACAACACAGAGGCAAGACATTCATCAGGATAAGTCATCTTTGAATTTGCAGTTTTGTTAGGCTCTTGCAACCTTAAACATTCATATGCTACAGAAAAAAGTCTAAATAAATTCTATAAATTATAAATTCAAGTACAAACCTTTTCTTTGAGCATTGATTCATTGCATTTTGCAAGAGTGGTGTAGCATTTACTTCTTTGCGAAAGCAAAGCAGATATTTAATTGCAAAAGTTGCTTGTGAAGCTTTCTTCGTTGCTTTAAGAACAGCGTTGCATTAACACATTCTCAGACGCTGATTGTAGGTCCTCCAAATGGAAGACAAAAGATTTTAAATTATGTACAGTTATCTCTAACAAGGTTCAAAATTACCGTAAAATGTTACTTTTCCAACAATGGAAGAAGGTCATTAGTCATAGTTGTTTCTGTGTGTATTTTTGCTTTACACTCTTTAAGATTAGCACGCTCAATGCAAAATAACTACATGAGTCTTCCCTCCAGGTCTGTCACAAGTGAGCATGAAGCACAATGAAACAAAGAAGCTGAGGCAGCCTGCTAGACTTCATGCAAAGCAGTGTGAAACAAGCGATTTAAGTGAACTGTTTTCACTGGGGGCCAATCACACATCTGCATGCAATGCTTCTCTATGAGGTCTAGACTCTCAAAAATCCATCGTGGACATCTGTTTGCTGTTCTTTCAAAATAATCCATCAGTTCCTTTCTGATCATCTGTGAAGATGGTGGAGGAAGCGGCCAGCTTCATCTCATCACTTTTTCCCTTTGTGTGTGTGGTCTCCCTCCCCTCTTACACTGTCTACTGCAGGAGCCGCTGTTTGTGCTGTCTGGTTCAGGCGAGTCCGGCAGAGGAAAGTGTCCCTTTAGTCCTACCGAGCCCTTTACTGCCAGCCTCACTGGTAGGTCCCACACAACTGCATAATGCATCATAATGATAATAATACATTTGTTCTAAAAGCGCCTTTCAAAACTCTCAAGATCACTTCACAATAAAAACAGATGAAACACAATAAAAGAAAACTATAAAAACTGTTGGTACAGGATAGTAGGTGCTATTGATGTGTTGTTTTTTTTTTTTGAGTAGGAAAGTTTTGAGTTGGGATTTAAAGGTTTATATAGAGTCCAAGTTTCTAAGATCAGGGGGAAGAGTTCCAGAGTCTGGGGGCAGAGCAGCTACAGCCCCTGCTCCTCTCAGCTGTTGCACATGCAGCTGCAGCCCCGCCAGCTTCTGCGCTAACGTTAGCTGCGTCAGGCCTAGCCCGGGGTTTGAGTTGAAGTCCCGTGAGAATGAAATTATTCATTCTTATTTGTTGATCCAAGTCATTTGTTCTTCTATCCAGGAGGTCAAGCCAATTATCCTGTTGTTCATTTTTCGCTCTTTCTTGTCGGAAATCTTTTGCAAGTTCTATTAAAGGTGTTAGCTTTGCTTCTAGCTCAGCCTCTAAGCATAGCATCTTAGCTTGTATGTCGGCAAGTACAATTTTAAGCTCAGCAATTTCAGATATTTCTTGGTTTTTCTTCGGTGCCTTGTTCGGCTCTCTATATTGCAGAATTACTGCTTTTTTGCAGTAATTGTGAGGTAATTAAAAATTACAGTGGGTTGTAACATAACTGTGGAGGCGCGTCTTCTGAAGACTGGAACCGGAAATAAAAAATGCAGGCAGAGAATGTGATATGATCGTGTGCCATTCTGTCACTCCTTCATATCTAAAGTGACACTGATGTGCAGCTGTACCCCCAAACCCCTGTGCCTCCTCCACTTTGGTAGGCGAACCAAAATACTGTGTACCGTATATCTTCCAAAAGTAGCCCCAACATTTATTCCAAAAATGTGTCAGCTGGCCCAGAATTTTTTAGAGCCCACGTTTAATAGAGACCGGCGTTTATTAGAGACCAGCATTTTCTTAGAGACCAGCGTTTATAAGAGTCCTGCGCTTATTAGAGACCCGCGATTATTAAAGATCGGCGTTTCTTAGAGAACAGCGTTTCCTAGAAACTGGCTTTTATTAGAGACCGGCGTTTATTAAAGGCCTGTGTTTATTTGAGATCATTTGAGATTTTTTAGAGATCCGCATTCATTTGAGATCTATGTTTATTAGAGATCGGCATTTATGAATTTTAGAGAGACCAGCTTTTTTTTAGAGATCCGCGTTTATAGGAGACCGGCATTTTCTTAGAGACCAGCGTTTATAAGAGACCTATGTTACTTAGAGACCAGCGTTTACTTAAAACCGGCATTTATTAGAAACCATTGTTTATTAGAGACCAGCTCTTATAAGAGACCTGCGTTTAATAGAGACCGGCATTTTCTTAGAGATTGGCGTTCATTAGAGATCCGCATTTATCAGAGACCGGCATTTATTAGAGACCGGTGTTTATTAGAGACAGGCATTTTATTAGAGATCCGCGTTCATTAGGGACCAGCGTTTATTAGAGATCCGTGTTTATTAGCGACCGAGGTTAACTGGAGATCCACAATTATTAGAGATTATTATTAAAGATTCACTTTTATTAGAGGCCGACATTTTTAGAGACCGGCGTTTATTAGAGGCTGGCATTTTCTTAGAGACCAGCGTTTATTAGAGATCCACATTTATTAGACATCAGCGTTTATTAGAGGCTGACATTTATTAGAGACCCCCCCCCCCTTCTTTTTCCGTCCGGTCCAACAAAAAGAACACAAACAAAATTAATATTAATAACGTTTTGTTTAAATTACAAAAGGGGCTTATACCAACATACAATTTGTGTTCTCAATGATTTATAACCCCCGATTGTAAGAGTAAAATCTGTCTAATGCAAGAGGCTTTCAGCTCATATCTGTCTGCTCAGCTGTTGGACAGGACAAGTTTAAAAAAAAAAAAAAAAGAGAGATTTGCGTTTATTAGAGACCAGCATTTTCTTAGAGACTGGCATTTATTAGAGATCCACATTTATTAGAGATCCGCATTTATTAGAGACCGGTGTTTAATAGAGATTTGCGTTTATTAGAGACCGGCATTTTCTTAGCGTTTATTAGAGACTGGCATTTTCTTAGAGACTGGTGTTTATTAGAGATCCGCGTTTAATATTATCATTATCAGCATCCTTAACTTTCGTCCCTTTTTCCTAACCCGCTGGGCACGCGGGGTTTCAGGAGACTGTCCAGGTTACTGGCAGGCGAAGCAGGATACACCCTGGACAAGTCGCCAACCCTTACAGAGCCCATGGAGCTTAGGCGGAAGAGCCTGCTATGCTAGCCAGCTGCCTGGAGGCAAGCTTAGCAAGCGCTACTCCTCAGGCGCCCTCCAGAACTAGCAAGGTCTACTTCCAAGGAGATAGGCAGCTACTGCAGGTGCCGTTGTAGCTCGCACGATGCCCCAAGCTCCATGGGTTTTTTTCATTGAGACAACAATAAAAATATCCCCCAGTTTTATTTCCCCCTCTTGGGTTAATGCTCAAATTGGGCCACAGACAGAAACAAAGAGAAAATGTCAGCAGTTACCTTCACTCTCTGTCTCTAAAACCTTCAAGTCAAGTCAGAAATCTAGGGGTAATCATGGACTCTGACCTGAACTTTAACAGCCATATCAAGTCAGTAACATCAATAGCATTTTACTACCTGAAAAACATTGCTAAAATCAAAATATGATATCTAAGCCAGACCTGGAGATTATTATTCATGCATTTGTCTCCAGTAGGTTAGACTATTGTAATGGCCTGTTTACCGGCCTCTCTAAACGAGCCTTAAAACAGCTTCAATACGAGAAGCAGGAAGTACCATCACATTAGTCCTGTGCTCAGGTCTCTGCACTGGCTTCCTGTAGCTTAAACAATAGACTTTAAAGCAGCTCTACTTGTTTACAAGTCTCTCCATGGACTCGCACCAAAATACATCTCAGACATGTTAGTGTCATATGAACCATCTTGGACTCTGAGGACCTCAGGGACTTGCCTCCTGTTAGTGCCTAGAGTCAGGACTAAACAAGGGGAATCAGCGTTTCAGTTTTCTGCAGCAAAACCTGGAACAGTCTCCCTAAGGTCTTGAGACAAGCCTCTTATGTGCTCATGTTTTAATCTACACTCAAAACATTTCTGTTTAGCCGGGTGTATAACTGAAGGGTCCTATCTGTACTCCTCGCTTCATTTTCTTTTTTCTTTGCATTATTACATATTGTGATTTTAATGCATTCTACGACGTGCTGACACCTGCTGACAGTTGTCATCTTTTCTTTTCTTTTAAAGTAAATTTTCACAATGATCATTTATGTTTTTAATATGCATTGTAGTTTTTAATGCATTTTCCTCTATTGTGAAGTACTTTGAAATACTTTGTACGAATTGTGCTTTACAAATAAACTTGCTTGCTTGCTTGGACTGGAGTAGATGCCTTACTGGCAGGGGAGCTGAACCACTTCTTTGCCAGATTTGAACCGCAGAGGCCCCCAGCAGACCCACCATGGCCACTGCCACTCCACACCAGCAGCTCACTAAGACTTCAGGAACACGAAGTACGACATACGCTGAAGTCAGTCAACTCCGGAAGGCAACAGGCCCCAAAGGAGTACCAGGAAAGGTACACAGTGCATGTGCAGACCAACTAGCTGGGGTTTTCACCTGAATTTTCAACCAGTCCTTTGAACAGTCCAGCATTCCAGCATGCCTGAAAATCTCCACCATCATCCCCGCCCCCAAAAAGCCAGTGGTGGACAGTCTTAGCGACTACAGACCAATTGCCTTCACACTTGTGGTCAAGAAGTGTTTTGAAACGTGACCCTGCTCTTCTTGGATTTCAACTTCCTGGAAGAGAAACTTCTATACCTGGGCCTCCACCATTCCCTCACCCGTACATGGATCAAAGACTTTCTGACAGAAATCCCACTGTCTCTCTGACTCGGACCCCACCTTTCCTCTACCATCATCCTCAGCACTGGATTGCCACTCTACACATAAGACTGCACATCAACCCACCCGTCTAACCTCATCATCAAATTTTCTGTCGACACCACTGTTGTCGGGCTCATCTCAGGAGAAGATGAAACGGACTACCGAGATGAGATTAGCAGACTAGAACGCTGGTGCTCAGACAACAACCTACACCTAGAGTGGAACCACCCCCTCTATACATAAATGGGAACAATGTGGACCTGGTCCCATCTATCCGCTACCTGGGAGTGCAGATCACAGGTACTATAAACACCATAGCAAGACATGGCAGGTTCGCAGGATGCTTTGGCCACAGACAGGAAAGAGCTACAGAGGGTGATTGACTCAGCCCAGAAGATCACCGGCTCCCCCATGCCCAGCATAGAGGGCATCGCCAGCTCTCGCTACAGAAGCAGAGCCAATCACATAATCAAAGAGGATCTCCATCCTGACCACCACCGGATTCAGCTGCTACCCTCAGGCCGGCGATACAGATCGCACAAAGCTCGCACCAGCAGTTTCTTCCCCAGAGCAGTCAACCTGCTAAACAAAACATGAACCTCAAACCTTAACCTCAACAACTCTAAGCATACCAACAATGTGCAATATTCAGCAGCTGAGTATCATGGAAGTGTAATAAATGTCCTCCTTTCTTTTCTGAGATTTTCTCAGTTTTACATTATATATATTCTGCTGCTTCTAAAGTTTCTGCTTCTACAAATTTCATGCTTATTTTGTTATATATTTTATCTTATTTATGTATGGAGAGCGAAAAGATTTTCGTTGCACCACAAGCTGCTTGCGTAGCAAGAAATGTTCAGATTCTGCACGTGGAACCAGCTGTCTGCCCGTTCATGACTCAATGTCACCCCCAACACATTAATCTAGGCCTCCAAGATCTTTACTTACCATCAAGCTTACACAGCACAATTACCAAACAGGCAGAGGGAATGATAGATCTGTTGGAGGGTTTTGAAACCAAGATTTTGTGGTTGTGTGGAAAACAGCCACAAAATGACCATAACCTTACCCCACTCTAACCCTAACTCAACTCTAAACCTAACTGTAGAACACAAAAAGACATTGAACTCACATTCATCTCATTCACATGTAGGTGTGTTCTTAAAGGCAGTCGAGGTTAAGATGAATCTATTCTCATTATTTTAAACAGAAAACAAACCTAGCGTTGCATTTGTTTTTACATGGAGGGTTAGGTTCATCGGCCAAATATAAAAAGGGCTTTCTCTTTAAACCTCCCTAGATGGCGAGCTTTATGCAGGCACATCAGTGGATTTTATGGGAGCCAATGCTGCAATCTTTCGGACATCAGTCATGGGAAGCAGGCAGCATTACATTCGTACTGAAGCCTACGATCACAACTGGCTCAACGGTGAGACGCTAAAGTTAAGGTACCATCAGAAATCTTTCTATATCATCTTGCTGAGGGCAGCTTTTCTCCCGTTTGACTCAAACACTGTTCTGCTGTTCAGGAACTGGCAACCTCAGAGGTGCACAAATTTACCATATGAATGTGGGTCCACTTTACTTTCTTGTATCTACGCCTATTTTACCTGCTCCTGAGGAAAATAAACAAGACATAATCAGCTGCTGCTGTACAAATTTGACAAGCATTGTATTGGTTTATTGGTTTATTTTAATCAATAAAAACAAAGGAAAAAGACAATACAAAACAGAATCAAACCTATTTAAAATATAAGTGCATATATTGATTGTAAATAAATAAAATAAAAGAAGATTATGCTATAATCCTGACATAATTTCTCCAAATCATATATAAAGTCAGAAGAAGTTACAGTACATACACTAAATCCACTAAAGTAATGATTGTCAAGGAAAGTTGGATTAATTGCATGAAAGAAAATGGAAAGAAGTGATTCTAAAGAATCCCACCCCTATCATTTTTTTACATGGTTGCCTGAATAATTTCCTGAACATCTATTTAAAGTTACTAATACTTTGTCACTCCTAGTGCAGAAAACTATTCAAATATTAATGATGAGGAGCACGTATAGAGTAAAAGTGAAAAAACTGAGCTGAAATAATAATTATGTGACCAAAATGATATGAACACTTTTAACCACACACTGTTTGGTTTGTCTATCTTCCTCCTCTTGTACCTCCCTGATCATTTACATCTTTAATTTAATTTATTTTTAAAAGATTTTCAGCCAAAACCACTCAAAGCAAATTGTCGGCTTTGTCTCCATCAGAGCCAGAATTTGTGGGCTCTTTCTCCATCCCTGACACCCACAGTTCAGATGACGATAAAATCTACTTCTTCTTCAAAGAGGAGGCCGTGGAGGCTGAGCAGTGGGACAGAAGGGTCTACAGCCGTGTGGCACGAGTCTGCAAGGTAGAGAAGCAGCTTCAACCTTCGGCAGCTGCATTTCACAATCCATCTGTGGTGCTCCTTCACTCTTTTGATGGTTGTGGATCCTCCTCTTCTGTATCTATGTACTGGACATGTAGATGTCTTCATGCTGGTGGGAACATTATTGCTCACTGTTAAACTGTAGTTTTTCATTCTGTGATCAGTGCTGGTGTGTTCTACAGGCTGTTATGACAAAGTAAAGATAAGCTGGTATCATAGGAAAGATCTGGACTCAATGAGTTCATAACATGTGCAATCCAAAAGTCTCTGTCTGATGCTGTCTGTGTAAAGTTGTCCTGCAGAGTTCTGTTCTGTTTTCTTCTCCTTTCTGTGGTTCAGAATGATGTCGGGGGGAAAAGGAGTCTGATCAACCGCTGGACCACCTTCCTCAAAGCCAGGCTTGTCTGTTCTGTTCCCGGTCTGTCAGGAGTTGACACACACTTTGATGAGCTGGGTAACACTCATCCCTCCCTCTCAGGCTGCTTCTCTGCCTCTTGATCTTTGTGGGACATAAACTACTGATGCCATGTCTGCCCAAACACTTCGTTCCCTATCTTGTCCATCTACAAGCTCTCAGCTTTTTTCCTGTTGTTTGAATGAGTGTTTTTATTTCGGTTACAAGTGTAAGAGATTTTATTTGAAAATAAAATGAAGAAACAAATAAGTAAACTTGAGCAGCAAAACAGAGTTGGAATAGGATTCATACAGAATACTGACTGCTGTGTCATATCAAGGATTACTAACACAGGGATTAGTCCAAAACCTAAAAGCAGTCTTTTGATGTTGATAGAGGACATCTTTGTTCTGGAAACCAAGGATCCTCAGAGCCCGGCCATCTATGGCGTCTTCAGCACCTCCAGGTGAGTGCTGCACTTTGTCAACAACATTTAGATTTTTTTTTTACAGTTTAAACATCAAAGGCCAGTTTGAAAATATTTTTGTGCTAGTTTGGGCTCAACAGAAACAAGTTTGGACATGGCCCCCTGTACTGTTTGCAGTAGTAGCTGTGTACCGATGTCCTCAAAGGGGGGCTTGTATGTTACCTTACTGCTACAGGAATGGCAATACTAACAAAATTAGCTAAAGCTATCATGAGTGAGTAAAAATAGACAGAAACATAAGTTTTGCAATTGTCTTCTTCAATGCAGAAAGGACAACTTTAGTCCACACAGCATGTCAGGTGTTTGATTCCACTGATGCTGACACTGAAGCTTGACTCAAAACGCAACCTAGACATAGCACAACACAGAAACACAGACAGCAGCTAAAACTATGGCTTTAAATAGAAGGGACAATTAAGAAACGTGATCGTTGTTATCTAAAGCCAGGTGAACTCATGACTCAGGAAACAGAACCTGTAAATTAACAAAAACATTAAAAACTAAGAATTCTGAACACAGATCCTTAAAGAACAAACGCATGTAAAGAACTGTTTTTAGGTTATTAGTTTATGCTCTGTAGATGTTTTGTTGTTTGTGCTCAGTCAGTTGGTTGTTAAAAGGCCATGGTGCTTATTTAGAAGACTAGGTTAGTGTGACTGAAACCCCAGGAAGAAAAAGGGATTAAGCTTTACACAAAGAGGGTAGGGCAGTTATCACACTACAGATATTGAGCAACAGACCTTGAAGTTTCTACTGCAGCACTTAGCTGTTTATGTGTTGAATGAGAGCAGCTGAATATGTATGGGTGTCCAGAAGAGACAATATTGAATAAATATACATGGCATTTATTTTTTTTAAATAAATGTCATTAAATATTTAAAATTGGAAATCACTACATCCATCCATCCATTTTCTTCCACTTATCCGGGACCGGGTCACGGGGGCAGCAGTCTAAGTAAAGATGCCCAGACTTCCCGCTCACCTGCCACTTCCCGAGTCGTTCCCAGGCCAGCCGAGAGACATAGTCTCTCCAGCGTGTCCTGGGTCTTCC
>BSAI01004298.1:0-10381 GCA_036245035.1 Adrianichthys oophorus | reverse complement strand
TCTTCTGCAGGTGAAAACTTTTTCTTGTCTTTTAGATGAGAAACAATCAGATCACGGCTGCTTGATGCATAAATCCACTTCTTTCCCACTGAAAAGGAAACCAGGTTAGGATGCTCACAGGCAGCAGAAGTGAGAATGGACTGCCAGCGTGAAAGAGGGGTGTTAAAAGAGGAACGCAAGAAGGGAAAGACACACAAGGGTAAACAAGGGTGATCTCTTCATGTGACGCAAACGTACAGTAAACAGACAAAATCCAGGGAGATACAGCAAAGGGTGGGAGGGATAGACGGCCGCCCTCGGACTTCAGCACAGGGATTCCAAAGAGCGCCCCCAATTTCGTCACAGAACCACAAACAGATTCAAACCATGGCAGAAATAAAAAACAAAAAGTGTTAGAAAAAACGGCAAAAGAGTGAGCGTTCCTGTTGCTCCCGCTGAAAAAATGGATCCGGTTGATTGTCAGATGATCTTCCTCATGCTCTCGATCCACGCATGGAGCTGCGTGGACATCCCTCCGCTCGATCTACTTCTCCCAGCCGCTGTCTCTTCCTGCATGCGCTCTGTGCTGGTTTTAGACTCTCATCGTACATTCAGCGGGTGGGGTGTGAGGGAAAAAAATATTCTGCTCTCCTTCTGCTAATGCCTCTCATCCTTTCCTCATCTTCTTTTGGCGATCCTTTGCTTTATTCCAACATCTCCTCTGTATTTTTCTCTTTTTTTCTCTTCTTCCTTGCTGTTGAAGAGGAGGAGGAGGAGGTGGAGGAGGAGGAGGACG
This sequence comes from Adrianichthys oophorus, assembly GCA_036245035.1. Lineage (NCBI taxonomy): Eukaryota > Metazoa > Chordata > Actinopteri > Beloniformes > Adrianichthyidae > Adrianichthys > Adrianichthys oophorus. The sequence goes on along the minus strand of BSAI01004298.1, from coordinate 9,606 downwards.
AGAGGAAAGGAGAGCGGGATGCCTGAGTTGAGAGCAAAGAGAAGCCGATAGGGACAGAGCTTTCCTTTCCTCTGCCTCCCTCTCTGTTCGTCAATGCGCACCTCCCTCACTCCCTCCCTCACAGTCATCATCAGCAAATCACAGTCTCCCAAAAGCCTTTCAGAGCACACAAACAGGTGAGATTATACATATAGACACATAGGAATAGACTGGCAGCGGGTATTAGTATGCAATGATCATGTGGAGCTGTGGGAGGTAAAGTGAGGGTGAAACTGTGCAATCTAACAAGAACAGATGATTGAAAAATCCTTTTTAAATTGTCTTTCATTATGTCATACCTCATCATTTAAATTCCTTACAATGTTCTGTGACCTCATTTAAAATAATTATTGATTAAACTCATAATCCAATATAATCAGTCATATTATCTTTGATTCATGTATTTCTGAGACTTCCTATCTCATTAGAAAAATTCAAACTTTCCTTAAAAACACATTGTATATTACTTTGACCATGTTTTCTGCCATGGAGTTCATCATCATGTCCACTAGGGGCAGTAGAAGGTTTTTTTTTTTTTGCTCAGTTCAAAATGGCTGCTTCCGTGACACTTTTGGTCGAAAAAGTTTTGCTAATTTCGAAAACTTTATGGTGAGAATAACTCATCTATTGTTATTATTATTTTAAATGACTAGTTGTTGCATTTAGATTCAAAATTTGCTGAAAATGATCTCTTTATAATACTGTTACACCAGGTTAAAAATGTGTGGATCAAATTTTGGGGTAAAAAAAGGGTCTTTTTCTCATCTGAAACTAGCATTGTTTGGTGCAAAAGCTGCCCAAATTACCCAACGTATCATAATCGATACTGTCTATATTCTATTAAAAAATTATATTGCTAATTTTTTTGTGTGGATTTAATGAAAGAAATAAAAAAAAATCCTTAAAATATATATATTAAATATAATAAATAATTTCTTTCAATTCTTTGATGGAGTGGGTTTTGGAGGGTTAAAGACAACCCCCCCCCCCAAAAAAAAAAAAAAAAAAAAAAACAAAAAAAAAAAAACACAAGAGCCTGAAACTTCTATTCATGCTCAGAAAACTAATTTGGGTTCAGGTGTTTTATCATTTCGCAGAAATGTATCACCACCCCAACAAACAAAGAAAAAAAGAAAAAATACAAAGGCTGGTGGCAACAACAAGACTCCAAACAGACAGTGCCCTCCTAAGGCCAGAGAAAGTATTGATCATGATGTAGGAAGTGTTCAGCCTCATCAGCACCTGCTATATGTACAATATTTGAATGTTTGGTCCACACCACTGTAAAGTGAGTTCAAAAATGAAAATCTACCAACAAAAAGTTTAGCAAATCAGCAAATGCTCATTAAACTTTAATAATGTTACCTGCAGTTTTTGGTTTTCATTCTTAACTAAGCAACAGCAAATAAAAGCCTCTGTATGTAAGTTTCAAATGCTATATTGAAAGTCCCACTATGAACATATTTTAATCTATTTTAAAAATGATCCAAGTAGCCTCTTAACCCTTGTGTGGTGTTCGTATTTTTGCTGTATGTAATATATATGTGTAGGGTGGGTGTACAGTATGCGGTCAATGAAAATGTGTTTTGATTTATGTTCTTCACAGAAAATGAGCCAAAGCTAATGAATTTCAGGTTGTTAAAAAAATTAATTGTTTCATTTTTCTACGGATAAAAAAACTGAAAACGGGTCCCACAGACCCGAACATCAAAAAGAGTTAAATATGATAATACCAATTTAAGCCAAAATTTAAAAACCTGGTCATTTTGTAGGACATAGTTTCAGCAGTGTGGCAGGAGTTCATTAAAAAGTTGTGGCCTGCCCAGTGTATTTTCTACATAACAAATAAGCTCTTTCTCAAATGGTCTTCGAACAACAACTTGTAAAGAAAAACAGTTTTTTTCTGCTCTATGAGGTGCATTAAAAGCCTTATTTTTTATTGTATTTTTTTCAAACATTAACAGTGTGCTTTCTTTCAGAGCGCCTTATGAATTCATTCTGGTTGTGCTGATTAAGACGAGGTTTTGAGAAGTACATGGCGCTCTGTCAAAATGTCATTTCATTTTTTCGTGCAAGTTGCAAACAAGGTCAGTTGTTATTGTGAACACTAACATGGCTAACGGTGTCTGAGTGTTTTTTTTCTAACAAGGTTGGGAGTTAGAGTAGTCGGAGTATTAACATTGTTTTAGTGGTGTCAGTTTGTTTTTTTATGTGTTGTGACAAAATTAAAAGTTAAGCTATATTTGCAAACCTTCGACAACACTCATTTAAGCAACCCCTTCTAATGAAAAGTCAATGTATGTGTACATTTCGAGTCTCCACTTTCAAAAGTCCTGCGTTCCAACATAGCAACCGAAGTTTCAGTGACTGGTTTAGACTTTATGTACAAATCGCGTGGGCACTGAACGCGTGTTAAAAGTTAAACCAAGTTGAATTTTGACCAAGCAGAGATTCAGATTTGGAGGTGGCATATGGATTGGGTTCCATTTTAATTAATGGAGGTCACGTTCAGAATTACATAACATTAAGTCTTTCATATATCAGAGTAGAGCTGTAAAAAAAAAAAAGAACCTGGAGAGCAAGATTCATGAGATTTGCACTGCTTCGACATTTCGCACTGCAGGTGGTGGTCATGGTCAAGGTAGACATGCGCTAGTAGACAGTAGAAAAGGGAAAAGAAAAAAAACCTTTCCCTGCTTGACCACTGTGAACATTGTGGATTAAACGTACGTTCAACAATCTGCGTTTCGTTTGTTCTTGAACGTCAAACGCCTGGTGTGTACATAGCTGAAAGGAGTATTGTGAATATGCTATTGTGTAGCGTTGACAAACTTTGTTTTTTAAGTGATACTAACAAAGTTGGGAGTTAGCGTAGTCACAGTAACATTTGCTTTAGCAATATCAGTCTGTTTTCAAAGTTGGGAGTTACAGGTATTGTAAATGCTAATATGGCTAAAATGTAGCGTGTCACAAACAAATTCTAGAACTATTGTGAACACAATGAAAGTCTGGCTGACTGATGGACTTATCTCTGACTCTTTTGTCTTAATTAAAGTGCTTTATAGTTCGCTGCACCATAAAACATAATTTCATAAAATAGGCTATTAATTGACCATACCCCTACAATCAGGTCCACTCTATAGTGTAGGAAATGTGGAACTCAAAAATGATTTTTGAGCTTCTTTTTCTCAATACATGTCATTCATTCATTCATTCATTTTCCAATCCGCTTTATCCCTTTCGGGGTCACGGGGTTGCCGGAGCCTAACCCGGCTACTCATGGGCGAAGGCAGGGTACACCCCTGGACTGGTCGCCAGTCTGTCGCAGGGGCCACAATCACACACCCATGCACACTCACATCCACACCTAGGGACAATTTAGAGTAACCAATTAACCTATGAAGCATGTTTTTGGACGGTGGGAGGAAGCCAGAGAACCCGGAGAAAACCCACGCATGCACGGGGAGAACATTCAAACTCCACACAGAAAGGTCCCCCAGCCAGGACTTGAACCGGGAACCTTCTTGCTGTGAGGCAGGAGCGCTAACCACTGCGCCACCGTGCAGCCTCAATACATGTCATCTACCATATAAATGCCAGAAGAACATATGAAAAACACCAAAAACCCAATTTTTGTCGGAGTGGTTCTTTAAGGGTGACAATAATCTGTTTGGTTTTAGTTGCCTTTCTTCCAAAGTGAAAAAAAATCTGATCAGACAATTGGATAAAGTGAAAGTAAAGATTGAAGGATTACACTTCCTTACTAAAATATAAAATTATGTTTCCACAATTTAAATAAACATTTTACGACACAAAAAGCCTTAAGTTATCTAAATTCAAGTAAAAAATGTTATAAATGTTTATTTATCAGAGGAACATGGAATTGACATTAACTGATCGTTGTGCTCTTGTGTTGCTCAAACTTTAGCTAAATTTAAAACATGACAACAGAGGTCAGCTTTGCCACGACACTTACTGCCATCAGACGAGACAATTCCTCCCCCATGACCAACATCTGTCTTGTGATATTAGGGTAGCATTCGGGCGAGCTGAGAGCTGAGTGGTTTTCCCCCTGGCACCTGCGACTCCGTGAGGAAGAAAATGGAAAGGAACATCAGAGAACCACAGGGGAGCTCACCTCCAAATCTGACCGTACGGTCCAGCCGTCTGCAGGGGTCTGCGCAGACCTCTGCAGTAGTGTGCAAACTGACCTCACAGTTTTATTCACTCGTATTTCTGGGGTGTCCAAAAGCACGACTCGAAACCCCAAATTCTTACTAACTTGTTCTGACGTTAAACACCTTACTCTGAAACTCCAGCCCAAAAAGTTTCGAAGATGTAAAGTTGTATGATTTTTTTTGAAAGCTTATCAGTTCTCCCATCAGCTGGCAGTGCCCCCATCCCAGATCCCACACAATCCTTCCCCTCTCATCTCTTGCTCTATTCCTTACTCAAAGTCCAGACAGCTCGCAGAGAGAGTGCAGCATCATGCCTCTTCTGACCGAAACAGCTGCCTCCTCTTCATGTCCTGCCTTTCCTTTTCTCCACATCGTTCTACATCCTGTCCCCTTCAACGGCCAATATTTTTTAAGAAAAGCTGTGTAAGATTTGTATCAAGTCATTGTTTGGCCCTTCTTGACAGAGGGCATAAAAAAAGACAAGAATTAGCATTTGAATGTGGAACTGGCTTGTGAACTGAGTTTTGCTTTCACACAGCACTTACAGATTTCTGTTTACTGACTAGAAATAGACAGCTGCAGTGTTTTACTTACAGTTGATCTCTCAGCAATGAAGTGCAGAAACAACACTGCACTAAGCGCACTGACCCCAGGGATCTCAAACTACTGACCGGACTCAAATTTCTGAGCCTTCCCACAGGGTGCCTTCAGCGGGGCTGCAAAATGAGGCGGTGCAATTATTGTTTTTTCAAGTTTTCCACTTACTGCGAGCAGAAAAACAATATTGATTTCTGTCAAACAATGTTTAGGTGAATATTTTTCCCTTTACAGTATCAAGATCTATTTAAAAGAAGTAAAACAATTACAGAGAAAGGTTGGTTTTGTAATCCTTCTAAATGAAATCAATGAGAAAATATTCTTTTTACAGTAATAATTCTGTAACAATCAAGAAAATGAGCTTGTTTGAATGGTTCTCTGGTGTGTTTAGCACTTTGCGTGAGTAATGTGTTGCATATTGGTGCAAGGCCAATAAGAAAAAGCCGCTTTTCTCTGCGTTCTCTTCTCTGATTCACATTGATTGTGTAAACAGTCAAAGTGTTATGATACGTCAAAGAGCGTGTGTTATTTAGTTGTAAAGGGTTCAAAATTCAAATGTGTTCAAAAAAAGAAGATATACTGTATATTGCACACTTAGAATAAATCAAAGGGATTGTGAACCATGATTGGTTTAGGATTATGCCAAAGGGCATGATTGTGAACCAATTGTTAATCAGGAAAAATGCAATGATGCACCAGCATTCAAAACATGACTGTGTTTGTGGCTGGGGTTCACGCCTCAATACATGTCTGTTTTTCTCAGGTCCCTTTCACCAGCTGTCTTATGCACCTGATTAAATTCTGCCTTGACTAGACATCAAACTGCTATACTATAATTACATCACACATTTACCAGCCACTTTATTTGATACATCTATCTAGGACCCGGTTGGACGCCCTTTTGCCTTCCTTAATCCTTGGTGGCGTTGATTCAGCAAGGTACTGGGACCATTCCTCAGAGAGTTTGGCCCATATTGACATGACAGCATCACACAGTTGCAGCAGATTTGTCGGCTGCACGTCCATGATGCCAACCTCCCGTTCCACCACATCCCAAAGATGCTCTGTTGGGTTGAGATCTGGTGACTGTGGAAACCATTTGAGTTCAGTGAACTCATTGTCATGTTGAAGAAACCAGTCTGACATGATTCCAGCTTCATGACATGGCACCTTATCCTGCTGGAAGTAGCATCAGAAGATGGTACACTATGGTTATACAGTGTGGTGATCCTGTGTTAATTGTAGCCTCAGTTTCCTGTTCTTAGCAAACAGGAGTGGTACCCGGTGTGGTTTTCTGCTGCTACAGTCCATCTGCTTCAAGGTTGGACATGTTGTGCATTCAGAGATGTTCTTCTACAGACCTCGGTTGTAACCAGTGGTTATTTGAGTTATTGTTGTCTTTCTATCAGCTGGAACCAGTCTGTCCACTCTCCTCTGGCATCAACAAGACATTTCCACCCACAGAACTGTCACTGACTGGATATTTTCTCTTTTTCGGACCATTCTCTGTAAATCCTAGAGATGGTTGAGGGGGAAAATCCCAGTAGATCAGCAGTTTCTGAAATACTCAGAGCAGCTCGTCTGGCACCAGTCACTTCAATCACCTTTCTTCCCCGTTTTGATGCTCGGTTTGAACTGCAGCAGATCGTCTTGACCATGTCTCCATACTTAAATGCATTGAGTTGCTGCCATGTGATTGGTTATATTTTATTTGTGTTAACAAGCAGTTGGACAGGTGAACCTAATAAAGAGACCAGTGAGAGTATGATCGAATCAAACTCAGATCGGAATGAGAATAATGTTTACAGTCTCTTTTTTTGAAGGTCTTCTCTATAATGTCTTCCACATAGACCATATGTAGAGACTAGTACTATAACATTATGATGTTTATTGCTTAATCCCTACGGCAACTGTAGCCATTTCTTTGATTCAACTGTTCCTCCCTGGTATGGGAATCACTTAAAAAACACTTTGTGTGAACTGTTTATCATTTTATAGGCTTTGTTGAGAAACATTTTAAGAATTTTGACTGAATTGGAGTAATATTGACAGGGATGAGTTGAGCTCTGATTGATGGTTTTCTGGTTTTGCATGTGTTTTCTAGTGCAGATTTTAAACAAATTAATCAGAATTCCAGACCAACACGTGATTCTGTTTATTCCTCGTATTGAGAAAAACTAGAGAATTTCTCTGTCTTTCCTCTTGTGATCAATGCAGATACGCAGCTGATAATATCAGAGCTCCTAATTAGCGTTTGAAGCTGTGGATCAGTCTCGGACGGGGCTGCACAGCATGTTCACGTCAGCAGAGTTTGTTCTCCTGCTCTGTAGCGGGCTGGTAACCTACTTCAGAGAATCATTAGCTCCCACTTCAAGCCTGAGAGGGAGGAGTGAGGGAGAGTGCAAGGCTGTGAATGTTTGAGCTGCACAATAAATGCAGAAAGTTCCCTCTAAAGTACAAACTTGGAACATGACAGAGCTTAGATTCTGCAGGGAGCTACAGAACAGAAGCTGCCAAGAAGCTTTGTTCAGCATCCAAGCTGATGGTAGCGGTAAAGGCACAATGACATGATTATGAAGGCTTAACAGCCACCAGTGTCTCCTGGAACACACATTTTTGTTGTAATTATCTAGACTAACACATCCATTGTTGCACATTTCAGGTCATATCCAAGCATCCATTTTCCAAACCAAATGAATCCCTTTTGGTGTTATAGTGTTGTTGGAGCCTATCCCAGCCACTGTTGGGAAAAGGTGGGGTACACCCTGGACAGACTGCCAGTCTGTTACAGGGCAACACAATCACTCACATTCACACTACTGAAAATGTAGAATCACCATTTAACCTATGAAGCATGCGTAGGGACTGGCAGAGGAACCCCAGTCCTAACCACAGCCCCCACTTAATCAGCTTTTACAAAATTACAAATGACAATACATTTTACTGTGATTTGAATATATTTATTACAGGAAAAACTTCCTATGATAGAATTTGCATATAATTTATTTTTTGTCCATTTGATTTATAGTTGGAACGACCAACAGTCTTGAATTCTTTGGAAGAACAATCATGATTGTAATCTGCTTGGTTTGATGGTTTTGCTTTATGGTGCATGAGCTAAACTCTGGTGTAAATTAAAGCTCTGTTTATAAACCAAAAGTAATAAATTATTATACATTCATGTGTTATTCTTAAAAGAATGAACTGTTATACAAGTATTGAATGTGCTATGGTAAATACTTTACCAGTAATTGACTCTTATTTGAGTAAGTCTTACTAATACTTCAGTAAAATCTGTTTGTATACTTGAGTATACTTGAGTACAAGTATAGGCATTACAAGTTTACTTCAGACCTACACATGTAGTGTAGGAAGCATTCTAACTGAATACTTCTTCAGACTAAATTAGAGCATTTTAGTTTACAACACTATAAACAGTAAATTAAAAAATCAAGTCTAATGCCTCACTGTTAGTATAGACTAAGTTTACTTGCTGTTCACTTAAATCGACTACGTTTTGCTAAGGGATGGAAGAGTTCTGTTGTGGCTTTTTTTTTTTTTTACTCTAACAAAACTTTTTTTTTGTTTCCCTAAAATGCACAAACATGAAAGGAATTCACAGTATGTGGAATTATTTTATATCAGACAAATAAATGTTTTGGACAAAAATGTCTTTAAGCAGTTAAACAGTAAACAATGAGTTTATTAATTTACATCAAGATTTAGCTCCTCCCCCTTTCCTGTTCCCTGCTCAAAGTCCCACTTTTGATCTTTTTTTTTAAAGCATTCGCAGTGGTCTTGTAATTATGATTATGGTTTTGACAAAATCAAAGAACCTGTCTTGTTCACAATTTGAATAAAGAAGTACTCAGAAATGCAGCTTTCTTCTTAATTTATGTCTTCCATCATCAGAAAAATGCCACAAGAACATGTAAAAAATACCCAAAACACAATTTTCAGAGTGGATCAGAGTGGATCATTTCAATCACCTGTGCACACCTCCTCAAAATAATCTCTTAAAATTTATAGAAATAACAGAAAGAGGAAAATCAAATAGCCGATGAATGTTTTGTTCTAGCTCATTCAATGGGCTTTGATTGTCACATGTCTGTGCAGTTCTGCTGCAGGTCTGTTTACTAATAGTACATTGTTGGTGACAGAAGGAGGAAGTGCCCCCCAGAGGCCATTAGGACAGTTTATGGGCTCATAGTCAAGGCTATAACAGGAAGTTGTTGATGAAGACAAACAAGCTGGAGTACAGCAGTGGACACGTGCCATGCTGCATGTGCATGTCCATCCATCTTATGACCACATGTACACAGATCACTACCATTTTCTGTGCAAATGCTCAAGTTCACACACTTTAAGTCAAACTTTTTACCCTGCTGTCAGCTCTTTGACACGTTACATGAACATATGGCTTATGATCCTTAAAGTACTTCTCCTCTGCTTATAACCACAACAAAGCAAAGAAACACACACATCAAAGGGTGACTCATTCACTTAAGGCTAAAAAGAAAGTTGATTAAAACTTAAAAACCTTAAGGATTATTTCACAGCATGTTAAATGATAAATATGAAAAGATAAAACAATACGGTTTAGCAGCTCTGGGTTTATCCATATTAAAAAAGACAACAAGGAGGCTAAATTATACCTTGCAGAAAAGCTACAGTCCTTTTTTATTTGTTCAGACCTGCTAATCTAGGTGGCTCTATTAGGCAATAAAAAAGTATGATCTATGCTGTCATGAATTAGAACCACAGCTCTGTTTGTCTTTTGGATTCCTTTATG
>BSAI01004294.1:0-17823 GCA_036245035.1 Adrianichthys oophorus | reverse complement strand
AGCTCCAGAGCCTCAAAGTTCCAGAGCTCCAAGGCTCCAGAGCTCCAGAGGTCCAAAGCTCCAAAGCTCCAAAGCCCTAAAGCTCCAAAGCTCCAAAGCTCCAGAGCTCTAAATCCCCAGAGCTCCAAAGCTCCAGAGCTCTAAATCCCCAGAGCTCCAAAGCTCCAGAGCCTCAAAGTTCCAGAGCTCCAGAGCTCCAGAGCTCCAGAGCTCCAAAGCTCCAAAGCTCCAAAGCCCTAAAGCTCCAAAGTTCCAGAGCTCCAGAGCTCCAGAGCTCCAAAGCTCCAAAGCTCCAAAGCCCTAAAGCCCCAAAGCTCCAAAGCTCCAAAGCTCCAGAGCTCTAAATCCACAGAGCTCCAAAGCTCCAGAGCCTCAAAGTTCCAGAGGTCCAGGGCTCTAAAGCTCCAGAGTTCCAAAGCTCCAAAGCTCCAGAGCTCCAAAGCTCCATAGCTCTAAAGCTCTAAAGCTCTAAAGCTCCAAAGCTCCACAGCTCCAAAGCTCCAGAGCTCTAAAGCTCCAAAGCTCCAAAGCCCTAAAGCTCCGGAGCTCCAGAGCTCCAAAGCTCCAAAGCTCCAAAGCCCTAAAGCTCCAAAGCTCCAGAGCTCCAGAGCTCCAAAGCTCCAAAGCTCCAAAGCCCTAAAGCTCCAAAGCTCCAGAGCTCTAAATGCACAGAGCTCCAAAGCTCCAGAGCTCTAAAGCTCTAAAGCTCCAAAGCTCCAGAGCTCCAAAGCTCCAGAGCTCCAGAGCTCCAAAGCTCCAAAGCTCCAGAGCTCTAAAGCCCTAAAGCCCCAAAGCTCCAAAGCTCCACAGCCTCAAAGTTCCAGAGCTCCAGAGCTCCAAAGCTCCAGAGCTCTAAAGCTGCAAAGCTCCAGAGCTCCAAAGCTCCAAAGCTCCAGAGCTCCAGATCTCCAAAGCTCCAAAGCTCCAGAGCTCTAAAGCTCCAAAGCTCCAGAGCTCTAAAGCTCCAGAGCTCCAAAGCTCCAGAGCCTCAAAGTTCCAGAGATCCAGAGCTCTAAAGGTCCAAAGCTCCAAAGCTCCTTAGCCCTAAAGCTCCAAAGCTCCAAAGCTCCAAAGCCCTAAAGCTCCAAAGCTCCAGAGCTCTAAATCCCAGAGCTCCAAAGCTCCAGAGCCTCAAAGTTCCAGAGCTCCAGAGCTCCAAAGCTCCAAAGCTCCAAAGCCCTAAAGCTCCAAAGCTCCAGAGCTCCAGAGCTCCAGAGCTCCAAAGCTCCAAAGCTCCAAAGCCCCAAAGCTCCAGAGCTCCAGAGCTCCAGAGCTCCAAAGCTACAAAGCTCCAAAGCCCTAAAGCTCCAAAGCTCCAAAGCTCCAGAGCTCTAAAGCCCTAAAGCCCCAAAGCTCCAAAGCTCCACAGCCTCAAAGTTCCAGAGCTCCAAAGCTCCAAAGCTCCAAAGCTCCAGAGCTCCAGAGCTCCAAAGCTCCAGAGCTCTAAAGCTCCAAAGCTCCAGAGCCTCAAAGTTCCAGAGCACCAGAGCTCTAAAGCTGCAAAGCTCCAAAGCTCCAAAGCTCCAAAGCCCTAAAGCTCCAAAGCTCCAAAGTTCCAAAGCCCTAAAGCTCCAGAACTCTAAAGCTCCAGATCTCCAAAGCTCCAGAGCTCCAAAGCTCCAAAGCTCTAAAGTTCCAGAGCTCCAGAGCCTCAAAGCTCCAGAGCCCTTCTGTCTCAGGACTTCCTTTTTGGACATGGACATCTCTGACAACAAGAAGGTGACCATGCAGAACCTGAACGACCGGCTGGCCTCCTACCTGGAGAAGGTGCGCCATCTTGAGGAGGCCAACGGTGAGTTGGAGAAGAAGATCCGGGATTTTCTGGGGAGCAAGACCCAGTCTCAGGGGGGGGACTACTCCTCCTACATGAGCATCATCAGCGACTTGCAGGAGCAGGTAAGGCTCTGTCTGAGCTTGGGGGGAGAAACCGTGCAGCACAAAGTGGGTGTGGCCCCACCATGGTCAAGCAGGGGTCCCTGAAAAGTTTATAAATGAAGTTCAATCAATAAAGAATGGAAAATAAATTACATCTCGTAATATTAATTTTAGGTATGGTTTTAAAATTCCCTTTAAAATCAGTTTAAAAATATGTTTGAAATTAGAAACTTGTTTGTGATAATTCCTCTGCAGCTGATTCCAAACTTTACTTTGAAAGAGACAGCATGGAATGTATATAGAGAACTGGACTGAGTGACCCCTCCTCTCTGGTGTTCCAAACAGGAAGTACCTGCAGGCTCCAACAAGCCAAAACTCCATAGACTTCTATAGAGACATGAACAGCTGTTAGTCATTCTATTGGTCAGAATAATCATTCTTGATCTGATACTTTTTTAACATCTTGATAATCATTTTTTTCATATTTTTCTGCAGTTCAAGTTATTTAAGTTATAAACTGACCAGATCGGATCCTTCAATGCAAGCAGGTGGAGCCTGCTGATCCCCACATCCAACGTTTAAAACCTTTGATTGACAGATTTCATGTAGCCTGCTTTCAAGTGGTAGGGGTGTGGCCTTTTAACAAGCTCACCCTTGATTGGTGAGAGGGGTTGCCACAGAAACAATGGCTCAGACCAACTTGGACTGCTTACTGAAGACATCTGGCTCCAACATGGTGGCGTCCGTTCCGTCCATCTGGTTGGAGCTGGAATAAAACTTTTTTGGGGGGGGGTTCCACACTCAGTCCAGTTCAGTGGGAGGGTCACAAAATAGGGTCATGTGACTCCATCTCATAGGGTTGCTATGACCCCCCCCCCCCGCAGACTGTTGCAAGAATCATGTTTAAGGGTAGTAAAGGCTGAGCTGCTCCTGCAGCGAGTCTCCACAGGCAAGGCGCGTGGGGTGGGAGGGGCACTCTGCAGAGTCTGCTGAAACTTTGTGTTTTAAATAAAGTTTACAGTTTGAATGCTTCTCAGCTCCTCGATGGCGTCCGCACAAACGGATCTCTGAACCTCATGGTTGACAACGCCAAGCTGGCCTCTGATGACTTCCGGAGAAAGTAAGTTTGTTTTGCCCCCCCCGTCCTGTAAACCGCTGCAGACTAACAGGGCTGGTGGGGGTGCAGGTACGAGAATGAGCTCATCATGCATCAGGGCGTGGAGGCCGACATCGCTGGGCTGAAGAGGCTTCTGGATGACCTGACTCTGGGGAGGTCAGACCTGGAGATGCAGATCGAGGGTCTGAAGGAGGAGCTTATCTACATGAAGAAGAACCACGAGGAGGTGAAGCGTGGGGGCTGCTGAAAGACTTTACCAACCAGAAGAAACATTTCCTGATGGGAACTTGGTGGGGATTCTCCTCTGCAGGACCTGCAGGCTCTGCGCTCCCAGGTGAGCGGTCAGGTGAACGTGGAGGTGGACGCTCCTCCACAGCCGGATCTGGCCAGCATCATGGAGGAGATGCGAAAGTATTATGAGAACATCGCTGAGAAAAACCGCAAAGATCTTGAGAACTGGCACCAGAACAAGGTGAGCAGTCAGGTTTTTTTTTTTTTTTGGGGTGTGTGTGTGTGTGTGTTCAAAATGAAACATCATTATTCTGTCCCATCTGGATCCTCTGGAGATCATCAGGGATCCTGACCCAAACCCATCCACAGGAAGTCCAGAGAATCTGTTTGAAGACCACCTCAGGAAAGCCTGGATCATGATGGATTCAGGATCTGCAGAACACACTGTCATCTGCATAGATGTTCCTCTGTGACGGGTTCTCCTCTCCTCACAGATTGATGAGCTCAACAAATCTGCTGCCGTGAACACTGAGGTTCTTAAATCATCCCACTCTGAGATCACCGAGCTGAAACGGACCCTGCAGAGCCTGGAGATCGAGCTGGAGTCTCAGCTCACCATGGTAAGTTCTGCAGCCAGCACGTCCTGCCTTCAGCAGGTCTGCATCTTCTCACGCTCTCCTCCTCTCGCAGAAAGCTTCTGTGCAGTCCATGCTCAGTGAGACCGACTGCAGGTATGCCAATTGTTTGGCGGCTCACCAGAACCATGTGGGGTTTCTGGAGGAGCAGCTGGTGCAGCTGAGAGCCGACCTGGAGCGGCAGCAACAGCAGTACCAGACTCTGCTGGACGCCAAGACCCAGCTGGAGCAGGAGATTGAGGTGTACCAGCAGCTCCTGGAGGGGGAGTCCAACAGGTGAGCAGCCGGCTCAGTGTAAGAACCTGAGCGCTGAACACACATCTAACTGCAGTCTGCTGTTTCTGCAGCACCTCTTCCACCACCTCCAAACGGAAAGTATTAGTTGTCACCAAAGAAGTCACGGAGGACGGAGAGGTGACGATGGAAACCGAAGAGATACAATGAGGCGCCAACCATAGAGCATGTGCACAAGCTGTGCACACCTTTCATGAATAAATCTCCTGATGAATTGTGTGTTTGCCAGTTCTTTGTTTTGGTTTGGAATAACAGGATTATTTATGTCACAAAACATTTGCTCCATGTGAAAAATGAAGATCCTGAAGATCTGGCAATAGACGTGGTGAGTGCCAAGTTTCCTCTGCACCAGACATCCTTTTAAATAAAAGATTTCAGACACACCAGGATCTCCAGCCTGGAAGGTCAAGATCAGAAAGCATTTCATCCTGCAGCTTTTCTGCTTTTTCTGTTGCTTCAAAGCACAGCTTTTAACATCATTTTTGGTTTCTCCTCATTCTTTTGGAAAACATTTCTAAAAAAAAAAAAACGACAGGATTCTGGTTTCTGAAGCAGGAAAAGTGTATAGAAGAATCCGAAGATCTCACTGAACAAAAAAACACGACAAAATTCAGCCACAAACTCAAATGAAGGGTCAAGAGGTCAAAATCATCCACTGAATCCCAGAAACGGACTGAGTGTGACGTCATCCATAGAAAAAGGTTTATTTGCGGCTCCAACCGTTTCTTTTTAACCTGTTCAACAGCTGAGCAAACAGATCAGAGCTGAAGGCTTCTTGTGTTGGACGGATGTTACTGATACAACAGGGGGTCTGAACCTTCGGACACGAGGTGTATACTTGTATAAACCCCTTTTGGATTTGAGGCTAAACTTGTGATTATGTTTGGATACTTTTCTTGTTGGACTGGATGGGAAAAAAGCAGAGAGAAGAAGAGAGGGGATGTTAGAGACGGGGGGCAAGGGTACAAAAGAAAGGAGAGAACAGGGTAGAAGTGTGGGGGGTAGAATCACAAAAAGAGCTGGAGGTTCAATATTAGTACAGGCAAATGGAGATGCTGGTCCAAAGGGCGGGGCCTGTCCACACACACTCAGTGGAATGTAAAAAGTGAGACAAAAAGGGGAGTCACCCCCACACCAAAGACGAGGCAGCAGTGGCAGCCACAGCCCCCCAGATACCGCGCGGGATAGTAGACCTGCTGGGCTAACCAATGTCATTCACCCAGACCAAGGCCAGGGGGACTGCCACATGGCCCCCCAGCACCAGGAAGCAGCGGGGCACAGGAGCATGGAGAGGACCTGTCTACCCCCAGCTGCCATTTTTTTCAGGATACGGATGCCGCCATGTTGGAACCAGATGTGGTTAGTGAGCAAGTTTTTAACTTGAACAATAGGAAAATATCAAGAAGACGTTAGAAGGTGTAGTAGCAGGAATGGTTCCTGGAGCCAACAACTCTGCGTCCTCCATAGCAACTCCACGTTGTTTGAGATTGGCTGCAGTGGGAGCTCGTCATCGGCTGGATTGATCTCCAGGTTGCAGCATTAACTCTAACTGGAGGATGGCTCTTGTTTGGTGGTCAGGTGGTAAGTGAAGGACATGACCAAGTCAGCGGGTGCGGTGCTGCCCAGTCAGGCAGGACGCTCAGGCCCAGCATGTGCAGCTCTTAGCACCTTATTGGAGATGTGCTGGAACCATTTGATGCTCTCCATGGTTCTGAAAGCTCTGCTATCAAAGCTGTCTGTTCCTGCTGCCAAGGTCTCGTTTATAGGCCATGTTTCTGTCACGTTTGTTTCGGTCAAGGAAACCCAAGTTTAACAAGAAAAAGCAACTTAAACACATAATCCCAGTACTAACAATAGACCTGCTTCATCAGACATAAAAGGGAGCATATGTAGCGGGTGATTAAAACACAAGGAGGGACTGAAACAGACTAAAAATATTCAATTAATCTGTTAATCATACACTAAATCTAACATATAGTTGTCCTTAAGAAATTAAGAACTACTACAATTTAAAGCACATAAACACAAAACAAATATCTGTTCACCCCCCCCGACCATGGAAAAGTCCAACGAGCTGATGTACGATTTCTGCCAAAGGGTTCATTTTGTGTAAGACTGATGGCCTTTCTCCAGTAGAGGGCAGCATCACTGAATGCCTGCATTAGAGACATCAAGACCTGGCTGACAATTGCAGTTTTTTCCTCAAATGCTCCCTCACATTTTCTGAAAGCATGCTTCATCTTCTCAGAACTCTACACACACAAAAGCACACACACAATGGGCAAAACCCCTCAATTCTCCTGCAAAATGAAACTTTACATTCAAATGATTCAAAGGATTCTTCAAATGTCATTTCCTCTCAAAATGGGATTGTGTTCTCAAATGACACACAAACCATCATATGGACTGACATTTATAAGAACCAGCTGAACACTGATGTGCTTAATGTAAAACACTGGGATGAATGGAAACCACTTCTCCATTCATCACAATGACTTTCTTGGTTCAATATTACAGACAGTACATACATAAGTATGTTGTAGATATTTGATAATATACTCTGAACACACAAATACATGATACATAAGTGTACATCCCATTACCAACCAACACAAAGTTGCGCACACACTACATACAAAACTGAAGAATTTACTGTATACAATTTCAGCAAAAAAAAAAAAAACAGTAAAGGGAGAGTACTTCTATAGCGCTTTTCCACCATCATTGAAGGCCCAAAGCGCTTCACAGTCACAGTCTCATTCACACACTGATGGCGGCTCTGCTGCCAAACTCTGGCGCCAACCTTCCATCAGAGGAAATGTGGGGTTTAGTGTCTTGCCCAAGGACACTTCAACACATGGGCGGGCAAGGCGGGAATCGAACCTGCAATCCTTCAATCACAGGCCGACTGCCCTTTCCACTGCACCACGGCCGCCCCAAAAAATGTATAAACTATGCTGCATCCTGTCTTCTGTAGCGGTCTGCCCACAGCATCTCATCCACATCACAAGCAATGTCTTCCCTGGCCTTTCAGTGTGGACATATCGCCTAGAATAGCGAATCCAGCCATGAAAAGCATCAGCTGCTATATCTCCACATGCTTCCTCCATAGCTTGCTGAAAAGGCGTACATGTTTATGGATTTCGATCATACACCTTCCATCTCCAGACAGGAAAAAAAATCCTCAATAGAATTGAGGATTGGAGAATATGGAGGGAGATAAACAAAAAAGCTTGGCGGGGCAGTGAGCGTGTTACACACCAGAGCAGCCCTGTGGAAACTTACGTTGTCCCAAATGAGAACGTACCTGAGCTGCTCTGGGCCATCTCCCTGATCTGGTGGAAAGAGTGTGTAGTGCAGGGTGTCCAGGCATGTGATCAGATCGGCGGTGTTGTAGAGGCCAGGGGTAGCATGGTGATGGATGACGCTGTGATGGGCAAGCGCTGCACACATTGTAATGTTCCCTCCGCACTGGCCAGGGACTTCAACAACAGCACGCTGGCCGATGATATTCCTTCCCCTCTTTCGTCTTTTTGTGAGGTTGAACCCAACCTCATCAATGCAGATAAACTGGTGCTCCACTGCTGCCAGCGCCAGGAATCCCTCAAACACACATGGCATCAGAAATAGACATGGAGTGGTGACTATTGTGAAGCATAATCCTTATGATTACAATACTGAATTATGTATAATTTACTGTATGCAGTGTCGAATGAATGCTGTGGGACTCACTTACACATATAGTAATTATTTGACTCTTTCTGAATTGTGTTCAAATGGCACCCTGCAGACCTGCTTCATCCTGAGATGATTTCTGCACATGGCACGGTCCAGTTTTGAAAGGCCTACTCTATAATATTTTGAAACAGACTAGCCAGACTAGCAAGAAATCTGAGATTATTTAACTCACTGCTGCCTTACCTCACCTGCTGTAATGAAGTTTTGGGGGAATAATTATAATTTTTATTACATCCATTATACATACTTCTCTGTGGAGCTAAGCAAAGGGAAGATGGTTTGATAAACCGGGCCATGGCGGCCTATTCCCTCTGCTTATTGGGTTAATGCGGGCTTACATTAGATTCAAAATATATTTATATTGACATGCTAAAACTTACTGTCCGCTATCTGTGCCATATTTATGCAACTTACCATTAACATGTTTGAATTCAATTTGAATACTAATTAGTTGCTAGCAGGCTACTAGAAGTCAGAAGCTGGAGAAAGTCTGGTGCACTGGGGTTCTGTCCTCTGTTACTTCTCTCCTCTATTCTTTATCATCTATCCAGTATTATACTTTATTTAGTTCTTCATGCTTCTGTTTAGTTCAGTGCAATTCATTTGTTGTCCCTCTTTCCCACTCCCCTCCAGGGGAGCTTCAAGGTGGATCATCTGTGCTCCTGTCTTTGGTCGTGGACCTCGCCTCTGACTTGTCTCACACCCCCAGCTGTCCCCCCATCTGGATGAAGCTCATCTGCTACACTATTCATACATGTAGCTGTAGAGTTAGATAATCCTTCTTTAACACTTGGGAGAGGAACCCTCCTTCATGTGGACATCCCTGAAGTTTCTTAAGTTTTTCCTCAAGATAGGAATTTTTATACGTTTTTCCTCACCAAGACGGAGGGTCTAAAGGCAGGGATACCAGTTTATCTTAGTCTGTTTAGTTTAGCAACCAGCTATTGTTTACATTTTATGACTGACTTTAGGTTCTTCTGTATAAATATCGGTGTGAAGCCCATTGAGTCAACAGCTTTGTAACGTTGGGCTGTATAAATAAAATTGAACTGAATCATGGTGGTCTTCTGGCATCAGTAACTCTCAGATTTATAAACACCACAAAGATGAACAAAATATGTGGTGTGGTGCACGTATTTACTGCCGTGGTGGCACTGTAATGGCAGCAGCCATCACACTGTCCTCTCTGCTGGGTCTCAAATATTTTTGAGGGACCGATCACAACATGTATGTCATCAGCAAACAGCAAAAATACTCCAGAGGATCCTCCAGCAGCCGCTCTACGCAGCAGCCGCTCTACGCAGCAGCCGCTCTACGCAGCAGCAGCGATGAGTCCAGCAGAAATATCTGCCAATGGTTTGGGGACTTGGATTCTGATCACCAGCTTTATACGTTTTGCAGAAGTTATTTCAAACATTGTTGATAAAAAGACAATGCACAAAACTCTGCTCCAGCTTTCCGACAAATTCTGAGCTCGAATGATCTTGTTGGCAAAAGTTTCTCTCCGTGTTTGGTGAGAAAATCGAATCCTATCATTGCTGATGGTTCTGTTCCTTCAGCGACCTGTTCTAACCCTGAAAGTGCTCAGTCTTCCTGCAACAATAGTTTGTGTGGATGAATGCTGAAGGCTCAGCATTCCACGCCTGCTTGATGAAAGACAAGTGGAGTTTTTGCAACAGTTTCCGTCGGTCCGGTTTGACTTCTATTGGGATGAACAACCAGTTAAACCTTCAACTAAGGCACTTTCACTGCAAACGCTCAGAACTTTTGTTAAAGAGTCAGCAAGTCAGCCCGTCCTGGATCAGAACCTTTTATGAGTGACTTGCTGGTTTTGCTGGTGATGCTACAAGTTCCTGAAGAACCGCTCACAGGAACCACAGACAGTTCATGTACTTCTCCATTCAGAAAGGCTGTGAACCCTTAACCAGAGAGAACGGTGAAGAGCATGATGACCCTGAAGGCATCAGCTCAGGGGTCCAGTCTCAGCGAATCAGAACTGGGTTCAGCTAGTTTTGGACTCTACAGTCATGGAGCTGAAAACAGTGCTTAGGCTGAGATACCAGCACCAACGGATGACTCTTCAGAAGTTCTAAAGGATCATTAATGTTTTCTGAAGACGAAGAATTTAAACCAAACCGCCAGGCAGGCTTGGTGGTTAAACCAACTAGAATTGGCAATAAATCCAGTTCTTTTGTGTCAGATCTGGGTTCCGACATGATGCAGTTTGGGCCAAAGTTCACTGTTGCTTTTTTCTAGATCACCTTTCCTGTCCTCCACACCCATTCCAGACCTGCGTCCTGACCCCCCCACCACTCACGCTATGAAAACGCTTCTCACATCTGAACCTGCATACACACAAAAAAGCGGGTCACAGCTGCTTGATCCACCGCAGTTATGTTGCTAAGCTCTGCTCACTGGGAAGGTGAACCACTATTCTGTGAACTACTGCAGAACTCTTGGTCCCTGCAGGTTTAGAGAACAGGCTTAGCTGGGTTGAAGGAAAGTGTTTTTTTTCCTTCGTTTTCCTGTTTGCTCTAAAACCTGCTGAGTGATGGATGTGGTAGAATGTTCAGAGGAACCAGCTTAGAGGACAAATCTGGGCGTAAAAGCAAGTTTGATAACATTCACTGATGTCTGTGTCAAAGGGAGCATACTTGTGGTGGCAATTATGGCAGGAGGGGGGACTTGAAGCAATGACAGGTAACTGTGACCTGGGTGTGGTGCTTAACAGAGGAATGGGGAGAGGTAAAGATTGACTGAGTGCCAGGACACACATCTTCAACTCAGCCTGTTTTTAGAGAATGCAGTGAAAATAAAAGGCAACGACAGAGAGCCGGAAAACACCAGACCACCGCAGGATGCTGCGGGACGCTGCGAGACACTGCGGGACGCTGCAGGACACTGCGGGACGCTGCAGGACACTGCAGGACACTGCGGGACACTGCGGGACACTGCGGGACACTGCAGGACACTGCGGGACGCTGCAGGACACTGCAGGACACTGCGGGACGCTGCAGGACGCTGCAGGACACTGCGGGACGCTGCAGGACGCTGCAGGACACTGCAGGACACTGCGGGACACTGCAGGACACTGCGGGACGCTGCGGGACGCTGCAGGACACTGCAGGACACTGCAGGACACTGCGGGACGCTGCGGGACACTGCAGGACACTGCGGGACACTGCAGGACACTGCGGGACACTGCGGGACACTGCAGGACACTGCGGGACACTGCAGGACACTGCAGGACACTGCGGGACGCTGCAGGACACTGCAGGACACTGCAGGACACTGCGGGACACTGCGGGACACTGCAGGACACTGCGGGACGCTGCGGGACACTGCAGGACACTGCAGGACGCAGCGGGACACTGCAGGAAGCTTCTCAAAGAAAAAAGGGTTTTCTCTGAAGCTCCAGAGATGAAGTCCCAGCTGGCCCCATTAGTCCAAATGCAGCAGACGGTGTAACCAGAGCAGACATGATGTAATTACACCCCCACCAAATATGCAGTGTTTCAGGAGCTGCTGCTAAGCTGTGATGCAGGTCAGAAGGTTGGGGGGGGGTGGGGGGTCCACAGGCCTCACTGCCTCCGGTGGTGGAGTGTCCGTCCTGAAGTTGTGGCTTCTACTTTTTAAATGCAGCTGTGGCTCCAGGACACCCCCCCCCACACACACCTCGGTTCTTCTCCTGCACAGAGCTGGCCCCCCCTCACACCCACCACACCTCTCTGAACTTTTTTCGTAGGGCAATTTTCTCCTCTGTGGGGCTGTTTCTGTTCTGACTCGTCTGTGTAAAGGTCACTTGGAGCCGGCAGGGCAACTGCCGTGGAAAGGTTCCCGCACCCTCCTGTGGCCCCGCCCACCTGCATACCTCTCTGTGGGCCTCCCCTGCAGTTGGAGTGGCAGCAGCTTTAAAAGCGGCAGGGTCACACAGCTTGCCACTCTCCTCTGCTCATCTCTGCAGCATCATGGCCTTCCTGTCCAACACCCACTCCATGCGGGGCTCAAGCAGCTCCATGATTGGCTACGCTAGCGGTGCACGGATGACCACCATGAGCTCTGGCAGCGTTTACGGTGGGGCTGGGGGCACGGGTGTCCGAGCCTCCTCCTCATTCAAGGACTTGGGCTATGGCAAGAACTTCTCCTCCTCTGCAAGTTTCAGGGCAGGCAGCATGGAGGAAAGTCTCATTGGTAATGAGAAGTTCACCATGCAGAACCTGAACGACCGCCTGGCCACCTACCTGGAGAAGGTCCGCCGGCTGGAGAAGGCCAACGCCGAGCTGGAGCTGAAAATCAGACAGTTTGTGGAGAGCAAAGTGGGCCCCACCACCCGGGACTACAGCCACTTCTTCAAAACCATCGCTGAGATCAGAGCCAAGGTGAGAACATTTCCTCAAACAGCTCAGCTGATCCTCACCAGACCCCGTCCTGCTCTGGGGGGGTTTCTCCTTCAGAGGATCCTCAGATGATCTTCACATTAATCTCATGTTCCTCAAGCCTGCACTGAAGCAGATGGTTCTTCTCTTGTCAGATTCTGGAGGCCAACAACAGGAATGGTGCAGTCCACCTGAGCCTGGACAACGCTCGCCTGGCTGCAGACGACTTCAGGACCAAGTGAGTGGAAACTACCTCCTGATCTCCACACTGCAGAACCTGCAGAGTGACTTGTGGTAATCTCCTGCAGGTATGAGATGGAGCTATCCATGCGGCAGTCTGTGGAGGCCGACATCGCCGGGCTAAGGAGGGTCCTGGATGAGCTGACACTGAGCAAGAGTGACCTAGAGATGCAGCTGGAGGGTCTGAGGGATGAGCTGGTCTTCCTGAAGAAGAACCACGAGGAGGTGAGCCATGTGTGAGCGAGCTCTGCAGAGATCCATGTCTGAACTCAAACTCATCTTGACGTTTGTGTGCAGGAGCTGCTCGCCCTACGTGCTCATATGAGTGGGCAGGTGAACGTGGAGGTGGATGCGCCAGCCTCCACTGACCTCAGTAAGGTCATGGAGGAGGTCCGGGAGCACTATGAGATGATAGCTGACAAGAACCGGAAAGAACTGGAGGCCTGGTTCCAGAGCAAGGTAGGCCATGACATCACTTCCTCCCTGCTTTGGCGTTGTGCGTGTGCTAAGCAGTGTGTGTGCGCTCTGCAGACAGAAGCTCTGAGCAAAGAGGTAGTGGTTCAGACCACCACGCTGCAGTCGTCCAGGAGCGAAGTGAGTGAGTTGAAGAGGACGCTGCAGTCAATGGAGATCGAGCTCCAATCGCAGCTGAGCAAGGTGAGGGTCAAATCCACACAAACAACAACACACGACAAAGACACATCAGCTGCAACACAACAAAGCAACACAAACTGTTAAACGTCTGTGCGTTCTGATGCTGGAGCTCCAGAATGGAGTCATCAGCTTATAGTAATCTGTAATCTCTGACTGTAGTAAACCACTGTTGTGACACACGACCTTTATTGTGACGGTCCTTCCAAAAGACTCCGCCCTCTGAAGGTAAACTCTTCTGCTTTCTTCACAGAAAATGAGTTTGGAGTCCACTCTGCGTGATACTCAGTCCAGTTACGTCTCAGAGCTGAGTGGGTACCAGAAAAAGGTGAGTCCTTGTTTTGGGTGTTGTCTGGGGAACAAATGTGGGCGGGGCTGCAGTCTCACCTGTGAGCATGCCTGCAGGTGGTGGATCTGGAGGAACAGATTGCGTGTTTGCGGGGAGACCTGGAGCGCCAGTCTAATGACTACCAGATGCTTCTGAACATCAAAGAACGGTTGGAGATGGAGATCACCGAATACCGCCGGCTGCTGGATGGAGATGCAATGAGGTAAGGATGTGCAGGTGCGTTGTGTCCAATCGACTGCTCGTGCTTGACTAATTTGTGTTCTGATTGTCCCACAGTGTCGTGTCCAAGTCCTCATCTTCATCCTCGTCCAAGACCACCACAACCAAGCGGGTAGTAACCGTGGTGGAGGAGGTGGTGGACGGGGTGGTGGTGAGCTCAACTTCCTCCACCATGTGAGGAGCAGCTGCTCATCCTGATGACACAATAAAAGTCTAGATCAGATCTGTGTCTGTCCTCATTTCACCTCTGGACCATGATGTACTTCTGGCTGCTGCCACATGGTGGCACCATTGTTACGGGAGGCTCAGCAGTGGCGGGTTCTGATAATCATGCAGTTTCCTGGGAAGTTGCTTTTGAAAATCAAACCAGCCCCATAGCGACTCTCTGCCTGTTGCCATGGAGAACCACAGGAGGCGGGGCTGCTAAGTTTGGCTTTTAAAATAGTCGAAGAGTTTAACAGACAGGGGTATTGACCTCCAGTTGGAGGGCACTGCTGTGGTGCCCTTGAGCAAGGCTCTAACCGAAAGGTTTGCAGAGGAGCTGCTCAGTTTCCGTCAAACCAAAGAGTTCTCGGTACATAACTAAACAATCTCTAAAGAACACAGCTCGCTTCCCTCCCCTGCACAATGAAAAGGACAATAGACTTTAATTGAACAGCACAGGGGTATAGTGGTCAGCACTGCCACATCACAGAGAGAAGGTTCAAATCCAAGCAGGGTCTGTGTTGTGTCTGAGCATGTGCGGGTTTTTACGGGTTCCTGCCACGGTCCAAACACACTTCCATAGGTTGAGCAGTGACTCTAAATAATCCATCAGGTGTGTGCGTCTGTCATGAACAGGTGAACCTCGTCTCCACCCAGTAGTAGCTGGCAAAGAGTTCCTGTGACCTTCCACAGGAATGGGGGGGTGGTAAGAAGGAAAACCATTTGATAAAACAGCCGAGTCGTGGTTTCTTACATGAACTGGATCCATCGAGTTCCAAACATCAGTCATCACTGCTCTGCTGCCACACCTCTCTACTGAGCATGTGCTGCTCCACGGCGCCTCCAGCAGTGCTCTGACCTCTCAGCAGCACTTTGCCTTCAAATTGCCCCTTCCCTCACCGCAGGCAGAGGGTCACCCCCCTGACCTGAGAGCTGCGAGCATGAACTTGATCATCACAAATGGGTCTAAGCCCTCTTGGAGACAGCTTCTGCTGGGCTCGGGACTGCATTGGCAGCAGGTTCTGGCTCAGACAAGTTCTTGGATCTGAACGTTGCCTTCACAAAAGTGTCAGGTTGGGGTGTTTGCAGAGCAAAGAACAGCGTGCTCCAGATTCCTGGTAATGTGCCCGCGGTGTCCTGTTCAGGCCTGAACCTGCACATGTCAGCGTGAAGCTGGCTCAATGCAAATCTGGCTTCAGCTTGAGCTGCAGTTCTGCTGAACCTGGAACATGCTGCCAGAACCCTGTGTCAGAATATCAGTGCGTGGCAGCTGCTGGTAAAACTTTATGATCCTCATAAATGACAATATAATGAAATGTCTTCACTTTTGTTTGGTAGGCAGCAGCTAGCATGATTTAGCTTGTTAGCATATTTGATTAAATTACATTTTTCCCTCTAACCTGTCCATCAGCCGAGCAGACAGATCAGATCAGAGCTGAAGGCCTCTTGTGTTGGACAGATTTTACTCTTACAATCGGGGGTTATGAATCTTCTGACACACAAGGTGTTTATTTGGATAAACCTGTTTTGTAATTTAGGCTAAGCTTTATTTATATTGATTATGTTTTTTTTGGTTGGACCGAACAGAAAAGAAGAAGAGAGTGGGATGCCGGGGGGGGGGTTGTACCATTGTCGTGTGTGTATCGTGAAGTATTAGTAAGGATGATGGAAGTTACATGTACTTATGACTTTTGTGTGATGCTGCTGTACAGTGTCCTTATGCCACAGTCTAGTGGTTAGTAAGGTGTGAGTACTGGCTCCTTGTACAGTCCACAGGATTTTTTGGGGGGTGGGGGGGTGGGGTGAATAAATGAAAAATCTGTACGACACGCCTGTATTTCACCTACCTTTACCTACTAACCCTTACGTGTTGTAGAAGTGTTCAGTATGACCTGTTGCCCAATGCATGAATGCAGAGAAACACGTGCATGGACATTTTCTCTCTATGGGGTCACTGAGCGGTCTACCACCTTCATATTTCATGCGGGTCACCTGTGTGTCCCTTACAGGTTTGACCGTTTTTCACCTGCAGATGCCCGTATCCACCCACATTGACAACTGTGACTAAGCCTAGGTTTACACTGCACGCCGAAGCCCCACAGAATGGTTTGCCTCCATTCCGCAGCCCTGTTAACCTATGGTGTAGTTCACAAGTGCCCTCCACGCCGGCTCGCGCCGAGCAGCGGTACGTTTTGGCGTTTGGTCTATTTTTTGCGCAAGCCGCATGTGATCTGCATCAATACTGGCAGGAAGTTATGCCAAGACACACAAGAAAAGTACACACAGTAGAGTTGAAAATAAACACAACACACACACATACACACACTCACCGTTCAAATATGGAGTGGGGGAGGGGTTGGACGTAAAAAAAAAAATCAACAAAAAAGAGGAGAGGGGAGTTGGCAACGAGGATATTAGGATAGGATATTTCCTTACCCATGATGGAATTAAAAAAAGGAAATCTTTGACCGTCATGGAAAAACACACAAATAGACATGCACACAAATACAGACACACACATGCAAATCAACGTGGTGGGCCATCTACAGAGCAGGGCGGTGTGTGTGTGTGTGTGTGTGTGTGTGTGTGTGGGGGGGGGGGGGGTAAAAACACAATCAAGGAGAAAGAGGCAGAGATCAGTTGGTGATGGACATGTCACATTAAACGTAGAAGTGAAGAAGTACAGGGAGTTGAACGATCCCCAGCACTTGTTCTACAAGATCTACAATGTTCTAAAAACCACATTTGAGCAGAAGCACCTCTCGACCGTTGCGGAAAAATACGCGTCTGTTGTGATTTACAAGTGAAAGTGGAGAGCGGGCGCACTCCATTCCGCGCCACTTCCGCGTGCAGTGTGAACCCAGGCTAAGGCTTTACACTAACCTAAGAATTTGGTTCACATGAAAAGGTTGAATGTTTCCAAATTACAACAATTAGCCACAAAAGAAATAAAAATTGTACTACTTTTGTCCTGACCTTTATTTATTTATTACGCTAACAGACTCTCCAGTTCATTTAAATCTAACTAGTAGTTAGCCGATAAGCTAGCGTCAGCTTTCACAGAACTTTTTGGTCTTTGTAGCTTCAAGAGACAGATGAAGTTGGCCATGCCTTCTACACCAACATAAGTGTGTGACCTCACCAATGCACTTTTGGAAGGATGGTCAAACATTTCTACAAACACTCCGCAACCTTGTGGACAGAAGAGTTGAAGCTGTGAAGATGCTGAAGGTGGGCCCACATTCCATTGAATAGTATGGCTTGGGAATGGGATGAAACTTCAGTTCATTTGTGAGTCTCACCTGCCTTAAGTATGAGGACAGTTTTCCCAAAATGACCTTTAGATTAAGGTTAGCCAGTGGCTTTGTCACCTGAGATTGAAAGAAGGCCATGAAGGCAAAGAGTTGAAATAACTGGAAACTGGGTTTAAATGAGAAAAACTAGGTTTCACTGAGGAAACCTGGGTTTAAATGAGGGAAACTGAGTTTAAATGAGGAAACAAGGTTAAAATGAGAGTAACTGGGTTTAAATGAGGTTAACTGGGTTTAAATAAGGTAAACTGGGTCTAAATGAGGGAAATTGGGTTTAAATGAGGGTAACTGGGTTTAAATGAGGGAAACTGGGTTTAACCCTTGAATGGTGTTCAGGTCTGTGGGACCCGTTTTCAGTTTTTTTATCCGTAGAAAAAGGAAACAATTAAATTTTTTTACAACCTGAAATTCATTAGCCTTGGCTCATTTTCTGTGAAGAACATAAATCAAAACACATTTTCATTGACCGCATACTGTACACCCACCCTACACATATATATTACATTGAGCTAAAATACGAATACTACACAAGGGTTAAATGAGGGAAACTGGGTTTAAATGAGAGAAACTAGGTTAAAATTAG
>BSAI01004289.1:0-13324 GCA_036245035.1 Adrianichthys oophorus | reverse complement strand
GTCTAATCTCTACTAGAAAACACGAATCACAAGAAAACACGACAGAAACACCAGTCTGTTTCTTTATCCACCTCTTCCTTAATACATTTTAACTAAATCTTTTCTTCACAAAACTGTTATTTGCTGACATGACTCAACAGAATATAAACTGCAATTATTTTTTATTCAAAACAATATTGAAATGTTCACAAATCACAGAAAGTGTTGCAAATAAAGACGTGTAACAAGTCTAGTGTAGTCATGGTAACACAGACTTAGACATCATTGTCTTAGTATAAACTACAACCACAATGGTTACCATAACAACTTTAAGCAATATAATAAAAAAACAAAAATCTACTAATAAAAATCAACCAACAAGAATTGAACGTGATCAAAATGTCTTTAAAAATGAAATCTTACCATCATAATTCAAGACAACACATTTTTATTTAGAGGTATATCTAAAAGAATCAATTTCATGGACGAGTTAATGTTTTTCTCTCTATCAATTCAATAAGTGAAACCCATGAGTTACACAATCATTACAAAATGAAAAGTATCAATACTTTCTTTTGAGTAAGGTGATCATAGTGGCTCATAGATGAGGAAAACATAAATCTAGCATCTAAAATAATAGAATATTATATCAGAAGAATCCAAAAAGGATGTTATCACCACATGTCAGATTTCAGAAAACTGTTCTTTTCTATGCACTTAATACTTACTTATTCCTCTTTTTAATTGAATTACTACATCAGTGTAGTATGAGGCCATCAGCCTGTGGCTCTGTGTGCATGTAATGAAAGCTCAGGTTGCTTCAATAGCTGACTTCAGGTTATTTTCATTGTTGGGTCTGGAGTCTCATCTTCCTCTTCATGACAGTTCATAGATGTTTTTAATTGAGTACAGGTCAGGGGAACTTGCTGGTTGATCAAACACAGTAACAGATGTTTTAGATACCTTTGGTAAAGTGGGAATACTCCAAAATCTGCTGGAAAAAAGAATCAGAATCTTCCTGAAGCTTGTCAGTAGACAGATTTGCGAAGTGCTTCAAAATCTATTTTATTCCACTGATTAAGACTGAAATAGCATTTAAAGGCTCAGAAAGGTCTTGGCAAGTGTTTGGATTTAATTAGCAGTTTAGTATGTGCCCTATAGAGTGTTTATTGTTGTTTTTTCCCCTTTTCACCTGATTCTTAATTACCATTTTTGTCAAGAAATGGCTTCTCTCCTGTATGAGTTGTCATGTGTCTCCTGAGATGAGATCTATCTCTAAAACTTTTATCACATACTTTACACAAAGAAGGCTTCTCCCCTGTATGAGTTCTAATATGTCTTGTAAGATCAGACCCATTACTAAAACATTTATCACATGCTTTACACATAAAAGGTTTCTCCCCTGTATGAACTCTCATGTGTCTTTTGAAACTAGATAAATCACTAAGACTTGTTTTACATTCCTTGCACAAAAAAGGCTTCTCTCCAGTGTGAGTTCTCATGTGTCTTGTAAGACGAGATAAAACAGTAAAACTTGTTTTGCATTCTGTACAAGAAAAAGGCTTATCTCCTGTGTGAGCTCTCATGTGTATTTTGAGACCGGTCTCATCTGTAAAACTTTTTTTACATTCTATACAAGAAAAAGGCTTCTCTCCTGTGTGAGTTCTCATGTGTCTTGTTAGACCAGATAATTGACTAAAACTTGTGTGACATTCAATACACAAAAAAGGCTTCTCCCCCGTATGAGATCTCACGTGTCTTTTGAGAGTAGATACATCAATAAAACTTTTTTTACATTCTATACAAGAAAAAGGCTTCTCTCCTGTATGAGTTCTCATGTGTGTTTTAAGATTAGATAGATTCCTAAAACTTGTTTCACATTCTTTACATAAAAAAGGCTTCTCCCCTGTGTGAGTTCTCATGTGTCTTTTGAGATCAGATCCATCACTAAAACCTTTTGCACATTCTTTACAAGAAAAAGGTCTCTCTCCTGTGTGAGCTCTCATGTGTCTTTTGAGTAGAGATCCATATTTAAAACTTTTATCACATTCTTTACATAAAAAAGGCTTCTCTTCTGTGTGAGTTTTAATGTGTTGCTTGAGATTAGATGAATCACTAAAACATTTTACACATTCTTTACAAGAAAATGGCTTTTCTCCTGTATGAATTCTCATGTGTGTTTTAAGATGATGTACCCAACTAAATCTTCTGTCACATTCTTTACAAGAAAAAGGCCTTTCTCCTGTATGAGTTCTCATGTGTGTTTTGAGATTAGATATTCGATGAAAACTTTTATCACATTCTTTACAAGAAAAAGGTTTCTCTCCTGTATGAGTTCTCATGCGAGTTCTGAACTTAGACCAGTAACTAAAACTTTTGTCTTTTTCTGTACAGATATAAAGTCTGTCATCAGACTCATTTTTCGTGTAGACAAAGTGATCGTTAACAATTTTTGAGCTTTCACCAGACTTTTCAGAGGAAAGTCTTTTTTCTTTTGAAGATTGTTTGCATTTCTTAACCAAAGTTGACTTCTTGCGGCTTTTTTTAACATTAAAATGTGAGATGTGAGAGCTGGCCACACTTTGGACATGCTTTCTGTCTTTTCTCTTCCCCTGATTTATGTTCTGTGGATCTGTCTCTCCATCTGTAGTTGATATTGATTCTTCGTGTTGGTTTCCTTCTTCATCCTGAATATCAGTTACACTAAAGGTCTGCTTGTTTAGATCTGCGTCACTGTTCTCGTTTTCCTCATAAATAGGAATCTCCATCAAGGTATCACTCTCCTGCTTCAGATCAAGCTGCTGTTCATCTTGACTGATGCAGAACCCTTCTTGCTCCTCATTTGTCAGTATAGATCCTGGTTCTTCCTGTTTCTCCTCTTTGATATGTGTAGGTCTTTGTTCCTCCTTAATCTGTGGAGGCTCTGATTCCTCCTGTTCCACTCCTAAATTCCTCTGCTGGTCGCAAAGATCCTCTTCACTTGCATAATCCTGAGGGAGGACTGCAGGAACAAAAAGAACAATTGAAACAAAAAAAAAGAAGAACTTTTATACTTTTCAAAGTCTTTATGTATTGTCAAGCACCAAAAGAAAAATCTAAATCCACTTTTTTGGGAAACCCTGGACTCCAAACAAAATAATGTAACTTCTTAGTTCTTTTCCAAAGTTAAGACAGTAAGAGGTAATGTCGGTCTTTCAGTCAGTAGGTCAAACATCTAATGAAAGAAACTAAGGTTTTACAAAAAGAGTAATCACTTAATTTAAACTATACTTTTTAATAAACACACACTCCCCACATTAACACATCATACACACTCATTCTTTACACTAGGGATGTCCCAGTCCAATCACGTGATTGGAAATCGGGCCCGATCATGTGGCTGATGACTCGATCGGATGTTGTCTCCCAGTCAGTATCGTATTTTTATTTATTAATGTTATTATTATTGTTATTATTTCTGACAAATAGTCAACTAGAAGTATGTCATGAACATATTATGACATTTTATTGACTTAAAGCGCAGAAGAATACGGCAGCAGTTCAAGCAGGAAACTAACAACAACAGTTCAGTCAAGCCAGTGTAGCAGGATTAATTGGCTCAGGTTCAGTGGATGAATAATTGCAGTCAGTGGCCTCCGGGGGCGCTATAAAAAAGGCCAAGGGCCCCACTGGCCAGCATGGCATCATTTGCCCACTGGAACTTCCTGCTTCCTGTTAGCACACTTCCGGGTAGCCTCACAGGTAATGTAGCGGCAGTAACCTGTAATCAGGTGATGGCTCACTGGCATTATATCTTCAGACTGTTATTTTTTTAGCTCCGGCTGACTGACTCTAAATCCAGCCCCTGCATTTGAGCGCGTCGCGATCTCGCCCTTTCCAGGCGAAAAACTTGAGTTTATATGGTAAGTCAGCAATACCAAAGCCCTGCCTTGCCCTTAAGTTGCCTTTTTTGTGGCTAACGTTTTATTTTTTTAAATTACCAAAGACTTTCTGACACTCCCTGCGTTGGCAGAACAGCTCCTCCTTTATTCGGGCTGGGTTTCCTTCCACAATATAGACGTACCTTCCCGGCTTTGTGTATGCCTGAACGAGTTTGGCGTTTTAAAGAATGCTCTGAGGGGGTGCTCGCCTGCCGCTACTGTCAAGGGAGACTCAGGAGGACTGAACGGACATTCACGCCGGGCTTGTCCCCTCCTCCCTCCACTGCAAAAGAGATCGGCAGCACCCGGGTCACTGAGTCGCCGTAGACTTGCTGGCTCATCCTTCATTGTTTTATTGAAATAGTTTTAATGAATGGATGAGTGCGTGAATGTGGTGCGAGTCGCTTGTGTCGCTGAATTTTTTTTTGAATTTGTTCATCAGAGCACCAGGAGTCAAGAGACCCGCTCCCTTTTGTTTTCTTTAAATATTCTATTTTGTTGTGTGCACTTTAGGAATCCCATTTTGTTTTTTCCCCTCCCTCTGTTCCGAGGTGTCAATCCTGTGCTCAAGTTGGAGGCTTTCCACAATTTGCAGTGACGTGTCTTGGTGGAAGGGTCTCATCACGTGAGGGGGGTGATTAAGAATTTTGTTTTGTTCTTTTGGGAGCCTCCACCTCCCTTAATCAGGTCCTCAGCAGACTGAATCTTTTTACAACTACTTTTGGTGTGATTGTTTTAAATAAATTCTTCTTAACTCTGTTTTTGGAATTTTGTAATGAAAATTGTTTTTAATACTGTACCCCGTCTACTGCCCTTGTGTGCAATCGATCCATTTGCCGTCCCTCTAAACACCCCACGAGACCACACTAGAGAGATTTTCACAGGTTCAGACTTCCGAACTGCTCAGGCCTCCTGAACTTTATGATGTTTTCTTGTTTTCATAGAGACAACAATAAAAAAAAAAAAGTCCCCTCATTTATTTCTTGTTTTTATTTTTGCCCTCTCATGTTAATGCAGGACAGTATGCATTTGAACTCTGTCAGAGAGAGACAGAAACACAGCAGAAGCGGCTGTCAATCAGACAAAGCAGCAGGAGAGAAACTCAGTGGAGCTAAAAGGAGACTAAATGTTCTTATGAACCCAAACATGGAGACGTGATCACTGATGTTTTTGTAGAGCTCTTTGAAATAAACCTAATCTCTAAACATCATCCGTGTCTCCCATGCATTGTAAATGAGATGAACAGATGCAGCTCCGTGTAGGAATCAGGCTACAAACATTAGCTGCTAGCTCCTTCCACAAGCAAACAAGGCGGAGAGATTATAGAGGACATTATTGGCCATGCGGCGAGCGGCAAATTCTCTGCGCGAATCTCGTTTGGTGTGAATGCACTTTAACAGGGAGCCTGTCTCTGACTGGTGTCCTCCTCCTGAGCAGGAGAAATAGGCCACTGGCTTTTTTTTAAGATGGATTCTCTGAGGGGCAGTCTATGGGGTAAGATAGCTGTTAAGAAGAAACGTATTTATAAAGACAAAGTTGTATTCCTAAATATAAATGTGTGCACACATTTTTATTTTGTCCACAACTTTGCAGGAAAAAAATTTAGGTACAACATTTAGTTTTATGTTTAACATGTCTCTTTTCAATATGATTTTTTTTTGTGCTGAATACAAATTTACCCTTTTAACAAACTGTCAAAACTACATCACGGCATCACAGGCATATACATAGTTCTTGAACATTGATTGTTTTCAACTGCGCATGCTTGTTCTTTTACATTTTCTATCTTTGATAAAGTTCTATTAAACTACTATAAAAAAACAACTTTTTAGAATGTTTTTGATCTCATTACGGGAAATTATCTTGATAGCCATAGCTCTGTTGAAGATTGAATAAAACATCAAAATACAGCGATGTCTGACCACATTTTGTCTACAACAGCCAATTGTGTAAACAGTCCTGCAGCTAATCATTTTAGACCCAGAAGTGGTGAAAACAGCTAAAAAGGAAGTAGCAGACACGCCACTCCACTCATTAAATGTAAAAAAGAAAAACAAAACATGTTTGTCAAAATTGGTTAATTTTATAAAGGAACTAAAACAGTTAAGCTAACTTGGAGCTAAAGTAGGCTAACTGGCAGCAGACTGTTGGGGCAGTAAAAAAAGAAACAAAACAAAACGTTAAAAAAAAATAAGTTGAAGAAGATAGTAGGATCAGAATATTCAACTTTCTTTCTGTCTCAGATTTTTCTTTCTTTTTAATTTTCGCTACAGTTGGCTGCCACTTTGTAAACTCAGAGTTAGCTTAGCTTACCTGTTGTTGTTAGCTCCATCCATTTTCTTGGCCCGCTATTCCTTTTGGGGTCACAGTGCTGCCAGAGCCTGTCTAGGGCACTGATAGGCCAAGACAAAAGTACATCTGGACAGGTCCAGGGGCGCGCCCGCCTCGCCTGTATCAGGTATAAACTGCCTGGCTAAGCGGGGACCCCCCACTCTAATATGCCTCCGCTGGCCGGTGCCAGAGTACATCCCCCCTGCCAGAACGATGCCTAAGACTGGGGAGGCAAAATCTGGCAGAGGAAATGTTCCTTGGAACAACACTGGCACTGGCTGTAGATATCTTTTTTTCTTCCCAGCCTAGCTACGGTATCAAGATAATTTTAATAATCTCCCATAGGATCAAAAACATTCTAAATAGTTTATTCTATTGTCGTTTAACAACTGAGTCGCAATGCGCAGGTTGAATCGCTGTTTTTGCCTGTGACCCAATGACGTATTTTTAGCAGTTTGTTATCAGGCGAAATCCATATCCAAGACAAGCAAGTGTCATATTCAAAACAAAGGCAAATTGTATTCAAAACTGACATGTCAAACGTAAAAATAAATGTTGCATTCATATTTTTATGAAAATGTGCACAAAGTATTTATTTGTGCACAACTTTCTTCTAAATTTCTGCCAGAAAAAAGGTTGGTTGCTGTTAAAGCAGGTATTTGAAAAATCATACTAGGGACGATGAGAAAGTGATTGATAAGATTTGTGTTTATAAGAAGAATGCAGAAGGACAGATAATTGTGAACTTCCCCAAACTTATGGAAATGGCAGAGGTTAATACATTCATCCAGAAACAGAGCAGTATATGATGTAATCAGAGAGGTTGTAGAATAACTCAAAATTGATTACATCCTGTGCAGAAATTATGATATAAAAGAAATCAGCAACTTCAAAATTGAAACTGTGGAGAGAGTAGCCAGACAACAGAGGATGGTGGCGGGAAAAATGACTGGTGAGAAAGATGAAAAGGACAAGAGAAGAGAGGACCAAGTGTTTGAAGTCGTAAAGATAAAGGGTATTGAAAAGTCTGATAATCTAAACGATAATTCATGCATGCAGAGGGATAACCCTCCCTTTGTTGCATGCACGCAATCGTCTTTAAATCATAAAAGACAGCATAAAGTTTGGAAACAGAAGAAAAATGTTGAAGTGAAATAAATATTAAACAACACACTTTAACTGCTACCAATCAAATGGTGAATAAGCTACTCCGTAGGGTTCTTACGTTTGTAAATCTGACTGACGATGTCATTGCCTCACAAGCCATGAACATCACCACACGTCACTGTTCAACAGAGCTCAAAACGAGGGAACATTTTTAAAAAAGAAGTGTCCAATGCAATATTTACAAGGCAGAACCCGCGATCCATGGCAGCCCCCTTAACAATATTTTTCCCTATCTGGCCACGCCATCGAGACCCGCATAGAACGTGATATTTGATTCCACCCTTCAGCTGTCTTGGCCTTTATCTGAAAGTAGGGATGTCCCGATCAGGTTTTTTTTGGGGCTGGATGAAATTCAGAGTCATTTGATTTGGAGTATCTCCCAATATAGATTCCAGATCAGATGTTTTGCAACATATTTAAAAAAGAACCCAACAGATCATCAGATTTTCTCATTTTTCTTTTATTAACCTTCTCTTACCATTTAATACTGAAGAAAAGAGACAGTTTCCAGTTCAATAAAAGTTAACATAATCTGATTTGCTTTATTAATTTGAAATATTTCGTGATTAAAGGTTTGCATGAATTTGTAGTTTGCATAGCATACTGTGTAATTCTGATTTTTCAGAGGTTAAAATGATTTTATAGGTCTGAGCTGCTCTTTGATGAGAACTGCTTGTTGGGGCTGCATTTCAGATGAACAGTGGTGTCAAGGAATGCTTGGTCATTAAACCACCTCATGTGGAGGATGGGATTCACAGACCAGTGGAAAAAACCAGTTCACAAGAAACTACAGGTGAGGAAGGAGGCGTGAAGGACCAATCGGAGATGAAGACCAGCCTACTCTTTGCTTATGCATAATTATTGTGTTTAAATGGATGGTCAAGGGTCAGAGGTCGTCTTCTTCATCGTGCCCGGTGTTAGAAGGTCCATTTAGACTGTAGCAGATAGGGACATTTTGAAGACCCTGAGCTCTGTCATTAGCACTTACATGTTAGGAATAAATCTTTTGGTGGAAAACTTCAAAATCGCTCCAGACCTTGATTCTTAAACACGCACTTAGGCATAATAAGAAAAATTATAGCCTACAATACTTAGAGCACTTCTGTGAGATAGTGTGAAGTAGCAGTACAAATGGGTTATAATCAGCCATTTAAGAAAGTTTGGCAACTTCAGCTTTAATATCTTAAGAACTACAAAACATTTTTGATCATATGTGATTTATATCTCTATTAAAAATTATGAGAAATGAATGATGACATTTATTCAAAATTGTTGTAGCATAAATATGATCTTGACTATTCATGACTAGTTCATGGAACCATTTATTAGTTTTGGTTGTAATATGGAATTCTTTATTTTAACCTCTTAAGAGCTGGTGTGTAAACGTCAGATTTGGGGTTTTATTACCACAGTATTTAATACTGCTTAACTGCTGCTAGGGCTGTCACTAACGATTATTTTAAAAGTCGATTAGTCACAGATTTTTTTTGATTAGTAAATTACTCAACAATTATTGTTTACATAAGATGATGTGCAATTTTTTTCCCAAAAAGTGATAGTGTGCGTCATGTCTGGTACAACTAGTGCTCAGCAAATGCTGCATTCACAGAAATAGACAATGTACATATGTAGTTCACGAATTTCAATTTCACTTTAAGCAATATGAAAAGCCTAAGGTCCCAGGTAAACTATATGCTAGAAGAAAAAAAAGCCACAATTGGCTCTTAAGTGAAAGGGTTCCTGATCCCTGCATTAAATCATGGTCAAAACTTCCCATAGAAATAGTAAGTAGAAATATTTTGATGAACATGGGTTTTACTTTACTTCAATTAGTAAACAGTAAAAAATTCTACAATAATTTTTCCTTCATTAGTTTACAAAAGTGACGGTATCCAGGGTGCAGCTCCTCAATCATGTCTTTAAATCTTCAACCATTGACAGAGGTCTCATTTCTTTAAAAAACACATTTAGGATGTTCTGTGTAAGTGTTGCAGCCTTTAAAAGAACTATTTGCTCCAGTTTCTTACTGTCTCAATCTCACTAACCATCAACATTTTTTGCAGCCATTTATTTATAAAAACTGTAACCTTTACATAATCACGATGATTACACTAAGTGTTATATTCTTCAATAGGCTATATAATAATTTTGATTTATTTTATCTAACAGCAGCACCTACAAGCTCCTTTCAAAATAAAATTCAGTGCCAATAAAAATCCTCCTAAACCAGTACATTTACTTGCACTTATATGATGAAATTGTCTCACTTCAGAACTTTGCTCTGAACAGAAACTATAGTTACTGCAGCAGAAGATAAGAACGTGAGTTTTAAACTTAACCCAATAATAAAAAGTTCTGACAATAGATGTAATATTTTTAATCAGTCATCTGACGTGTGCATTCTGGAGGATTGATGAAACACATAAAGCCTCTAAATTTAGTGTCATGTCAGGAGTGTTTAAGAAAAATTGTATCTTATTAATCTAAGATCATCTCATTAAGAAAAACAAAATTAATACGCTAACAAAATGTAACTAAGACCCCCATGATTGACACACAATAAGAAACAAATCAGGCTTCTGTGAAGCTCCATGCAAAAGCTTCTGTTGAAACATTTTAACAAAAGAACAGTTTTACAATCAGAACAAGTCAAACTTTATCAATTGCAGAGCGACCCTCCCCTGCGGCGTGCTGAGGTGTCGTTTTCCTCACCACCCGCCCCGCTCACTGCACGCACTGATACTTGGAGGTGCTTTTGAATGGGGCGTTCAACTCCTGTGATTTTTGCGCCTGAAGTTGGAAGGATGAACTTGCTTGAACATTTATATGAACGTATAAAGCTCAGGGAGAGAGGAAAAAAAGAACTTTCCTGTTGTGCCACTCTCACCATGAGAGTCACTTTCTTTTGTTTCTGCCTCACTGGCTATATGGAATCAGTTCAGTCTCATAATTCACAAATGCACAGTAAATGCTTCACAAACATAATTATTAGGTACACTTATAATATAAACTCACAGATCATACAAATTGCAGACTGCTTATTTAGAGCAGATCACCAGGGCTTTTCAGCGCCACACAGGCTCTGTTAATGTTAGAAACTGCTAATAAAGTTTCATTCAACAGTGGATTTGTGTTTGTAAATGTACTTGGAAAATGCACGTTTTAAATGAATGTCCTTTGAATTATTTTGTTGCACTTATCCGCCACATGTTAAAGTCCAGACCTTGAAAATATTGTCTGACTTTAAACCGGCCCGTGTTTAAATCAACAGAGGGAACAGCTCGGTAGCATAGCATGATCGCATCAGTGTGTAACAACACCGCCGACTCCAAATCAGCACTTCTTAAACACTTTCTATTGCTGCTGTAAGTCCGACAGGTTTATCCCCCACTTCTGTCTGAATCCAGTTAAAACCGTCACGTTTCTGCTGCTTCATCAGCCAACACGGAAGTGAATTAGTGGGAGTGACGCGGCGGGGGAGGGCTAATAAACATGGCTATTTTAGCGCCAACATGCAACCTTGAAACTAACCAAACAGAAAAAAAAATGCTCGCGAGTGGCGAGTGTCCATTTTGGACCCCGCATAGACGGATTATCTGCTGCGAAGAACTAAATGAAGCTTTCGCCTTTGGCAACCTCACTCACACACAGACAGACAGACAGGCGGCCAGTTTGCGTCAGGAGCCCGCTAGTTTTGGGGCCGCTGTTGTTAAGTGGAGCTACACTTAGACAAAATGGTACACTTGACTTGTGTGAAGGGCTGGCACGCCAAGTCTAAAACTCAACATCATTCTAAGTTTTTTTACGCCCTGCTTTCAACCATTTTAAAACTATGGCTGCATTTTGAGCTAAGCTAATTAGCGGTGGGAGTGCTCTGCTAGCGTCTCGGCTGAACTGTTCATAAAGGATTCACACATGTCACTTGGCTAAGCAGAAAGTTTCAACTCATTATTCAATAACATTACAAAAGGTACAACGAGAGGATGATGAAATGAATGCGCTACTTACAGGCTGAGACTGGTCCCTGTCGGCAGTCCTGTCCTCCATGCTTGCAGCGTACCCTGGACTGTAAACAACTCCGGCATCACTTTGAAAGTGTGGAGAAAATCTAAGGGGTCACACGATTGGCTGAGAGTGAACACGTCTGTTTCGCTGATGAGTTTGATTGACAGATTTATTAGCAAATGGTGAGATTAGTTGATCTGCTATGTTAGAAGAGTCTCAATATTCACCGCAAAGATTTCTCTCACAAATTTGGGAAGTTCTCAAACGAGGGGGAGGGTGCAAATGCACCGTCTGCAATTCGTATGATCTGTGAGTTTATATTATAAGTGTACCTAAAAATTATGTTTGTGAAGCATTTATTGTGCATTTGTGAAACACAGCGTGTGCATTTGTGAATTATGAGACTGAACCGATTCCATACTGGCTCTTTCAAAATAAAGGTTTATGGCCAAGTACAAAAAAGGAATAACTGTGAACCATCAAAGCTGAAAAACCAACAGGAAAGTTTCCTTGATAAATAAATGAACAAACTGATGAAGCATCAGATGAGATGTAACATAAAAACACAAACAAGCACAAAATGAAACATCATAGAGGTGCAAATCTTTTTCAGTCATTTACTGCTGTTGAAGTTGGCCTCCACTAACCTCCCCGAGTTGGTTGATGAGGAAGTGAGATACAAAAAACCTAGTTTAGAAAAATAATCCATTAATTGAAAAGGTAAAAAATAGTTATTATTCAAATTGGATCAAAGTTGTACGGAGCTCCAGGTGTCAAGCAGCGTGCATTGCTGACCAACCAACGAGCAGTAAAATTAGGCAAATTATATAGCAGTAGGGGCGTTCTCTGTCTGCATACACACAATTAGTAAAAGAAGTAAACAACATGAAGTAAGATTTGTTACCAAAGTTTTGTGCATCTGTAAAAAAGTTTTGTACTTGTTATCAAATATTTGTGTCTGTAAAAAAGTTTTGTGCTTGTGGTGAGAGATTTGTGTGTGTGTAAAAATGTTTTGTACTTGTAGAAAAAAATGTGTCTGTCTGTAAAAAGATTTTAAGCGTGTAATAAGATTGTGTGTCTGTAAAAATGCTTTGTCTGTGTGTAAGACATCATGTTACAGACAGAGGGTCAGACAAGTACAAAACATTTTTACACACACACACACACACTTATTTTTAAAGTTACAAAACTTTTGGTACAAATCTAAGATCAACAAATCAACCAATCGGCAGCCTTTTACTATCAGCCAATCGGTGCGCTTGCTTGGATCTGTTGATCAGATGCATGGTATTCATGCTAGAACAAAAACAGAACATTTCTTAACATAACGCATTGTTTGTATGAGATGCTGTTTTGAAGGATTGTATGCCTTGATGTTTTGTTTAAAAAAATCCTCAATATCCATCCAAAACAAAATCCAAAAATCCATCATAAATCTACAAGTTCTGTTATGTCAAAGTCCAGGTAGAAAAATCTGGACCCGATTGCGCTTTGATCCAAATGCTTTAGAAAGAGGATTGTTCCATTTGGGTGAGGGTCATCCACCTTTCAATCTCATCTCAGACTTGGAATCCCAGTTGATCCTGAGGGTTGCTTTCCTGGAGAAAAAACACTTTACTCCCTGATTTGATTGACAGCAAATGTTCCTAAAGATCTGACTCAGCACAGAGATCATTTCCTGGAATGAAAAAAACATGAACATCATGATGTGATCTGGAACTGAGCTGTTTTTCAGAGGATCCTCAGAAACATGGAAACTGTTGCTGCAGCACGTGTGGTTTGATTCTGTAGTTAGTGAGATGTGATGGATCAGAACCAGACTTCTGTCAGCTGGAACTGTGGCTTCTTACAGACCATGTAAACTCATGGACAAAGTTACAGCATGGTTTCAATGAAATGTTGATCTTTTCCAGAAAACTTTG
>BSAI01004286.1:86323-96870 GCA_036245035.1 Adrianichthys oophorus | reverse complement strand
AATCAGTGCTCTGTCATTGCTAAAGATCACAACAACATGTCATGTTAGAATCTGAAGAAATGGCTCTGGATACTTCCTGGATTTTCTCTGCTACAGCTGTTATGAAAAAATAGTTTTCCCTGCCATAATTTATATCCATATTTCTGACAATAATTATTAATTGTCGGTTAACAAATGATTCCACGGCAACAGTTTCCTATATATTTCACGTTTCTTATCCTAAATTAACCAAACAAAACTCTGTTTGTGTCATTGACCCTTGGAATTACACGGGTGTCTGATGCTAGCTCTAGCTAGCTAGCAGCACATTCCACACTTTGGGGCGCTGCAGCTACGTTAACTTGAGTGGTTCAAAAAAGATGAGACAGCTGATTATTGCATTTTACTGTATTTACAGTCAATATAATTACATAATGGGTTTACTGAACTCAAGAAAATAGCTACATGTAAAATCGGACGTTTTAATTCTCCTCATGATGAAGTTGATGAACATGTAACTTTAATGCCTCCTTGTTGCGTGGTGGCCCTTTACAACGTTATTACCGACAACAGGAACGGTTTTCGGGTTCCTCTTGTGCATCCCCGAGTTTCAGTTAACAACAGTTACTTGTCAAAGCAAAACTTCTAACAAAGTAACATCGTCAGAGACTTGACAGAAAAAAAAGATCATTAAACGGATTCTTACCTGGAAAGTGACGGAAGTATTTTCGGTTATCATATCCTTGGGTCTCTGGGTTTCCTTTTACGGTCGCAAAACAACAATATAAGATCTTTCCCATTTGTTGAAATACAACTGATAACACGAGCAGTGGATCAACTTTCAAAATAAAACTCCACGCAAACTACTTCCGGTTGACCCAGACTTTCCAGACGAAATAGCGAAAAACGAAACTGAGCGCTCGTTATTCCGTTTGCTCCATTTTCGATTTAAGACACAAATCGGAAAACGACAAAATGATTCGTTTTTTTGTTTTTTTAATTTTTGATTTTGAGACGAAAAAATGAAAAACGATCGGTTTTTCGTTTTTGATTTTAAATTGAAAAAAAAAACCGAATGAACGAACGATACACGGATTAACAAGTTTCCCTTGAGTTTAGTTCTGGTTCTCAGGTGTTCGAAAGTCTGACACGTGCTCGTTAGGGAAGTGATGACATCATCTGCCCTGCTTTGTGCGCGTGCCGCTGTGATAGCTGAGAGGAGAAGGGTTTTTTTTTTATTTTTATTTTTTTTATGTTTTGGGTTTTTGCAGCACGTGTTGATGATTTAAATTAGTTTGTGTCAATTCTTGTTTTTCTTCGGATTGTCTCTTTGGTTATGTACTTCCTGTCAAGTTGGTAAATGTGCCGCTAGATGAGTGCTAAATAATCCATAAACGGCATAGAGCGCACGTGCGCGAACACAAGTTTAGTCTGTTTAATGACAGCTGCTCATAATTATTTCTGCACATGTTCCTGTGATCTGAGACTTGATATTGAGTTTGTATCTGTTTATATTTTTCCAAAACGCACACATCCATGTACAACAAACAATGTTGTACATGGATGTACAGCTAACTATGGCAGCCGGGAAGTGCAAATCACTTGCAAAAGCATTAAAGGTCACAACAACAATTTAGAAAAACAAAATAAAAATTTTACCAAAAACATTGCATTCTATAAATATGAACAAAATTCCAGAATCCAAAACACTACTAAAAAAAAAAAGACAAAGAAATGAAATGTTTGGGAAAACAAAATTATTTATAAATATCAAAATGAAAAGTTAAAAACTAAAACACAGAAGAAACTGGAAAAAGTAGATATTATGGGACATCAATGATTGGATGATGACATTTGTCCATCAGAAACTTATTTGGCATGAAGTGCCTGAAACACAGCTGTGCCATGAAAACGACATGAGTTCAAAACATACCTATGAATGAATGGATACTGGATATGCGCTGTACTAATCACAATCAAATAAAGTCCTTTATGTTAACTAGTTTATAAGCTATCATTTACAAGTCATTCATGCTCAAGGCCTGGAGTTGTCCATGCCTGCTCTAATGGTTAGTGACCATTAAATGATGCTGACTGTCACTTGCATTGAGTATTTACAGAAATCACATAACTTGTAATGTGCTGTATGCACAGATGGACAACTTTACACAGGCTACCACACACATCTATGTACAGATTGATGCACACATACACACACCCACATGTGCACACATGCATGCACATTTGCACATAAATGGACTCACACATGTGTGCAGGCAAACATATACACTCAAGCGTATGCACTCCCACACTCAAATTTTGACACCCACACAAATGTATGTTCCCACTTACACACAGACACACTGACAGAGAATTAGTCAATCTGTTTTTCCACTACACCCCTCATCTTTGA
Source organism: Adrianichthys oophorus (assembly GCA_036245035.1). Classification (NCBI taxonomy): domain Eukaryota; kingdom Metazoa; phylum Chordata; class Actinopteri; order Beloniformes; family Adrianichthyidae; genus Adrianichthys; species Adrianichthys oophorus. The sequence continues at coordinate 94,478 of BSAI01004286.1, read as the reverse complement.
TGAAGATCAGCAACAGTGCTGTTTTATGACATGCTGTGTGCATGCTTGCACCAATCGTTTTACATAATAAACGTGGTCAATTCATTTTACTGCGTTTTAAATAGGTAGTCCGCTTTTTATTTAATTAAAAAAACATTCTTGACAGCTTCAGAAAGCTGGTCGTGGTCCTCTAGTGCTGGACATTTTAAACTAAAACTCTCTGTACGGCAGAAACCTTCATATGAGAACGGGACAGTTCTATGGTTACAAGTTTAAAGAAGGAAAAAATGTTTTTCTGGTGGTTTTGTATGCAGGACTTGATGAGGAAATAATAATAATAAAGTATTATGACTAAGTCGAAACTTTCCAGGCTCGCCTCGCTCATGGATTCTGTTCTGGGGAAGGAACACCGCAGTGACAGCTGGTCAGCTGCGACCCAAAGTCCAGCTTCCAGCAGAAGTCAACGTTCAGCTGCATATCTGCTCGTTTTATCAACAAAACTCTCTACTGAGAGCTACGGGATCATATTATGGGACAAAAGGAATCCACCATGTCAAAAGGCGCTCCGACGCTCAATTTCACTGCAGAAAATGGCATTGAAGCTTCAGTGAGCTTTATTTATTTTATGTATTTATTTATTTCAGTCTATGAATGTGTGGGTGAATGGGACAGTGACTGTAAAGCGATTTGGGCCTTCAATGAAGGTAGAAAAGCGCTTTATAAGTAAACGCCATTTACCATTTTTGGGCTTTCAACTTGGCTAGCACTCCCAGCAGTCGCTTTGTGTCACACAATGCGGTAAGACAAGCGGATATGGTAAATAGAATCTGGTAGTTTTCCCAAATAAAACTTCCTTCAGAATCAGAAAATAAAAACGTGTAAAGAATCAAAGTAAGTGTATGCAGGTCTGCGGCCTGGTACCAAGCAGCCCTCGGATCGGTTCCAGGCCAGGGGGTTGAGGACCCCAGATTTAATGGAAACAAGACGCACGTCCAAAAACAACGGGGCAACCCCAAACGTCAAAAAGTGACATGGAGGGGGCCTGAACCATACATCCATAAATGACGAGCTGGGAGTTAGAATGTGTTGCTTAAGCAACCACAGCATGCTCAGACCTCTCCCTGTGAGCGTGTAGCATCTGGTACAAGACACACATGGTGGTGGGAGGGGGAGCAAACCTGTGCTAAACAGAGCGCTTCTTCTGCTGTGACCACCGGTCAAAGAAAAAGACAAACAATGGGATATATCGGTGGAATTTTTTTTATCGGGCTGATACAGATGATCTCAAATTATGTAAATATTGCCCAATTACCTATCCCTAGGTCTGATCACACCTTAGAAAGGTCAGTTTATTTCTTTCAAAATACTGTAATAGTCATAGTAGTTCTGAGTCATGTAGCTGCTCAGTGTAGAACTGCATGGGGCAACAAACCTCACCTGAGGGGGTCGTTTGGTCTCGTTCCTTAAGGGTGATCCAGGCTCTTTGAGGAAGCTGCTCAGGATGAACTGTAGAGAAAGAGTAAGAAGTTCTTATTTGTTTATGATAGTGGGAGCAGAGAAGTTGCTAAATCACACCTGCTGTCCTCAGGTTTACCACTGACTCCTCGCTGTACATGGATGATTTCTGACAAAGAGCAGAGTAGTTGTGTGACGCTTGGGGAGTCATTTACCTGCGAGATTGTCCAGCATGTAGTTCAAAAGCTTCCTGGTTCCATCGGACTCCTGGTAGAGGTTCAGGATCTCCTGGGACAAAGGATTCCCTGAGAAAGAGGAGATTCATAATAAACAGGCACTTGTCCATGATTTAATTGTAGTGCTTTTAAAGAGCAGTAAAATAATACTCTTACCTTTCAGACCAAGAATTCGCAGCTGGAAAAGCCTCCCAAGCTCATAAGGCAGAACTCGTAAAAGATTGTTGTTTAAGAGTAATTCCCTGACGAGGAGGAGACAAGAAGCTGTCAATGATCTGTCCTGGCCTGACGAAGAGGGGGGGCTGACACTATAGTTTAGCCCTAAATGTTTCAGTGGTCTGACGTTCAACATTAATCAACAAGAACCACATCTGCTCTGTGTGAGCTGTCATCATAGCAGTAAAAACAAATCAAATGGGTTTTTTTAAAGTAATTCTGGTGCATTGAACAGCTCGAGGTGCTTGGTGTGGCTGAGGCTTCAAACACTGACACAAGCTCTGAAAAGGACATCTATATCATCCATTCCTACATTTCTGTAGAGAACGTAAACCAATCCCATTTGATCAACACAATTATCCAGTTACTCCCAGTAATCTGGATTTTGTTTTCACATAAACAGACTGAGTGTCTTCAGGCCACACACCCCTATTCCTCTGCTCTCTGGGCATGAGATGTTTTTATCTGTGAAGCTTGTATGATCGAAAGTGATTCATCTTTCAAATCAAAGTATGGAAGAACAGCTCAAACATGACATTAGCTGGAAGCTGGAGACATTTTCTTCAGGGCAGTAGACATAACCTTTGGTGATTTCTGGACCAAGAATGCAGCAACCATCTATAACCCTCAATCTTCTCCTGCTTTACACAATGCATGAATCGGACATGTACCTGAGAGAAACCATGTTGCCCAGTTCAGAGGGCAGACCGCGGAGCTTATTGGAGGACAGGTTCAGGTAAACCAGGTTGGGCAGCTTAGCGATGTCAGGGGGAATGCGAGTCAGGTTGTTATCGTTGATATGTAGTGCCGTCAGATGGGTTAGCTCCCAAAGAGAGCTGCTCAGACTCCTCACCCTCCCTGACAACAGAACAAAAGTGAGGGTCAGTCTGAGGCTCACTGCTCAGAGTTATGTGATCACTCTCTTTAAATCGGTGTTCTTTTGTGCAGTGTAGGGCCATGCTGCAGAGCTTAAGCAGTCAACCTCTCATTGGAGGACAGCAGGTTTGGTTTACAAATCCTTAAGACAAGTTTTCGTTTGTGGCTCCTACAAAAGGTGCTTTTCTTTATGTATGCTCCATAAGCAATTTTCAGCCCATTGATTTTTTTTTTTACGGTTTCGCTCGCCATGATGTCATCATCTCATTCACTGTGCCCAAAATGTATTTTCACCGGGTCCTAGGTGTGAGCAAATTTTGGTGACTTTTAGCGCATGTGGTGGGCGTTAAATTTTCGCTCCAAGGACCAGAAATGTTTCTAACTTCAAAACCAATATTGTCCTTGCAGTCAGGGACTGCTGCTGTGGGCCATAAAAAACATCAGGAACAGAGCGCTCTAAATAACAACATCAAAGAAACAGTAGGAACACTTTTCTAGGAAATCCAAAAAATATGGACCACAAACTTCCATATCATCATGCATATATGGACATCATTTACTACATAGGTTCTCACAACAGCAAAACAGTAGAAAAGTAATGAGTGGTTTAATAGTTTCCTTTAACCTTTATGGTGAAATTGATCATTTTGAAGCCTGAGATGCAGCAGAAGAGAAAGAGAAAAAGAATATAGGAAGGAGGAGATGAGACAGGAGGCTGTGACATCGGAAGAATTTAACTATTTAGACTTTGTTTCTTTATAACAAACTTTTGCATCATCATCTGGACAAAAACATGCAGGTAGAGGCAGTCTTTCCCTCTGAAATGATGCTGTGTTTAAAGGGCCTATACCATTCTTTTCATAACTATTATCTTTTGCACACTAAAGAACAAATTATTTATGAATACTATGACTTATTTATAATATTTATGACTTATTTTCGTGAGTTTTTTCCTTCCTGGAAGTAAAACGACTCGATCTCTGAGGCTTTGCCTGCCACTCTGTCTGGGTGCCACACATTTCATAAAGAAATTCTAGGGCCGGCCTCATCAGCCATCATCATCAGTCTGCGTTTCTCCCACGAAAACAAACATCCACATTTTTGCAAAGATGGATGTGGATACTGCCTTTAGTAATCCTGGCCATCGCCACACTGGCTCACAACACACATATCCTCAGTGTCTGTACAACTGTGCTGGACCGAGGGTGTGTGTGTGTGTGTGTGTGTGTGTGTGTGTGTGTGTCTTAAAGGAGCCCGGCGTCTAAAGCAATGAACACTTGTTAAACCTGGCATTTATTGGTGACAGGACATGATTGGAAGATATATGGTATTGTGCATTCAACATGAAAATGTTTTGCTGATCGCCTTTAGCTCTCCTGAGAAAATAGCTGTGCGAGTTAGCTTGGGGTGGGGGCTTGCAGCGCAGACTCTTCCTGGTAGGGTTTCTTGTCACTGGTCTTTGTCACACGGCGAGGACCCGCTTGTTTTCGGGTATGGAAGGGCTGCAGCTAAGAGCTGTGGTTTTTGGAGAATTACTCAAAAATGCAATAATAGGTCAAAATACCGCTTTGGCTTTCTTTACAGTGAGTAAGTGAGAACACTTAAAAGCTGAAAAAGATGATATGGCCTCTATTTAATATCTTGTGACAATCGCGTTCCTCAGAGGAGAAATAGCAAGAGCAGAGTGCAGTCAGTGCCTGCGCTGGACCTGTTACCATGACAATGTGATGCCCTGCAATTGAAATAGATTGTTTCTGTGAAAAACGATTTCAATTTAAACATATAACAGAACTGAAGTTCTGATGTATGTATTTTTCTGTAAATGGTATTTGGGGGGGTAATGCCCTTCCAGGTGTGCATCATCAGACATGAATGGACTTCAAAGAAGCAAGAGATCAACACAATTGAAACAACTGCACATTCATGTCTGTAATTAATTAATCATGACGCGATCATTTGACAGCTCTATTTATTTTATTGCTTTAAATGAAATGTGCGAGTCTGCAGTCAGATTTGATCATTATATTCTTGACTGTGTCCTGTTATGTTCATTATTCTTTCCTGGTTTCTGTACTTTGTTATTTATTGCATTGTTGGACAGTGGAAGCAGGTATAGGACGAGTCAATTAAACTAACCAGAAATTTCCAGCTCAGTCCAGTGAGACTTCTTTCCACTGGCTGCCTCCTCAGCTGACATGATGGTGTAACATCTGCGGGGATCTGGAGGATCATATTTTTCCTTTGGCATACCTGTTACTCTGAAAAACACAGAAGAAACTTCTGCTTTACGTATTTAACCTCAAAAGACAAACACACATAACAATAAATGAGTTCAAGCACGTTGCTACTGACAATTCATCTAACAGTTAGCTTAGATTGGTTTTTCAAATTTAAAAAGTTTGAGTCAGGTGGCTTTTTGGTGCTGTTGGAATTTCAAGAAAATAATGAGTTGTTTTCATTTAGTGAAATAAAAGAAGCTGAATTCTGAATGTTCTCAGGTACAATAACATTATAAATAATGTGATACCCTACACGAAAAATCAATAGAGCAGAAGTATTTGACGCCACCTTTCAGTGTCACACTCTCAAATGAAGCAGGTTTAAAGGATGAGTGAAACAAAAACATGTAACCTCCTAAAAGCACAACTCCACAAATGCACATTTGATTCAGTACATTATAGCCTTTCCCCCACATATCAAACTGAATGTCGCTCCATTTTTTATTTCCAGAACACAGACATGTTTTAGGAAATGAACCTGAAGCTAATCCACAAACATTACTTGCCAACATTGCAGTGCAGTCTTAGGTGATGTGGCTTGAACTCAACACTGCAGACATGCACTTCTGCTCCCAAGCCGAGGTCCAGCAGCAGCAGGAGGCTGCTTGCTATTTTAACCACACTGCTGTCAGCTGAATGCACGCCAGGCGCGCGTAACTTCTACGTATTAATAGTGTGGACGCGGTCTGAAGAGCAAGTTTAGAGGATGCTTACATAAGCTGTTTACGGCAGCAGCATGTGTGGCCTGCTGCTCCTTTGCGTCACACAAGTGCTGCTCCGCGGAAAATCTCATCGTTTTGACACATTTAGCACAAATTAGTCCGGAAATGTTGTCCCAGACAATAGCAGGGCTGCAGTAAAGAAGTGAAGCTACAATACAGAAAGGAAAAGTGCACGGTGCACGCTGACAGGCGACTGCCCAGAATAGTCTCAAGCCCCAAGTGAAGGAAAGTAGATCATGAGCCGTCCACGGAACTTTCTACCAATGTCTGTCACGCCTCAGTCAGGGGTAAACACGTGGAATTAGGACGGTAAAATACTCCGCAGACGGGAGATTCACGCAGACACGAACCAAGCGCGTCAACCAAACAGCGTCTGGAGCTGCGGGGACGCGCGGCGTCTCCAGCTGTTTCTGCAGGAACAACGGCAGTCTCTTACCTTCATTCATTCATGTGGTAACGACGCCGGACTGCGTGGACTTGGGGAGACATGCATAAACAGCTGCCTAATTTGTCCGGACCCAGAACGTCTCGGAAACAGACGTAAAAACAACAAACGCAACTTCCGCTCATGCTTGTGGACGCGTCTGAACGCGCGTGTCATGAGAATCAAAGTAACCGCAGCGCCGCCGTTTCCAGTCATATTAAGCTGTGTTGTTATTACTTTAGCAGTGAAATCAAAACTGTGTAGAACTGAATCAGGAATTTGATAAATTGGTAAAGTGCGAAATGTCTCTATTCGTTAAACTGGACCGTTATGATCCTGTCGAACACGTGTTTAGGTCGCATCCTCTGTTGTCCTTCGGGAAATTTCGCGTTCTTCTAAGGCTGAAAACATCCCCGTGTTTTTAAGTAAAGACGGAACTGCGGCGCGGAACAAAAAAAAAAAGGTTTTGTTTTCGTACGGACCCGCTCCAGCAGGAACCAACATGGCTGCTTTCCGGAACACTCTACGGAAAGGTCAGCTTCTCTTTTAAAATCAAATACGTTTTTAAGCCTTTCAGTTCTGCATTTCATTCTGTTTGGAGGATTTGGCTGAGGCAGCAGCCATGACTTACTGTAGAGCCGGAAAAGGTAGAGAACAAAGGGAGAAATGAAGCGTTGTGCGTCGTTTCGGTGAGCTGACCGGTGATTTTTGTTCCACGTTAACGCTGTGATGATTACTGCCCGCCGCCGCCGCAGCAGCAGCAGCAGCAGCAGCAGCAGCCCCTCACTTCAAGGATCAAATTGTTTTCGCAATTTGAAACATTTCTGCGCTTTTGAGTCCAAATTTAACCCCCGCCGCTTGCGCGAAAAGTCACAAAATGAGCACACACCTAGGACCCGATTTCTGTCGAACATACACGCACACACAAACACGCACACACCCACACACACACCAGACGATGACATCGAAACCGTTAAAAAAGGAATGGGCAGGAAAACGTGAATGGAGCCAACCTTTTTTTTATAGTTTAGAAATTAAAAAAAGCATGTGTCGGGGATATTCAGGGGAACTTTTTTGATATGATCGTGGGATGACCGCATGGCTTAACGGCTATTTTGTAGCGAAGTGTGTGACCCTGCCATTTTCACGTTCTTGCACAATGTGGGAACTTTGGTTCTTCTGATTTTTAGTGCCTTTGGTACCAGCTACAAACGAAAACTCGTCCTTGGGATTTTCATCAATTGTCTTGTTACTTATTGGGCATCATTGGGAAGGTACTGTGGTAAAAATGTTGGAATTAAAAGTTGTAGATTTTGAATGTCATGCACGTAGAAGCTCACCACTTCTACGATCTTAGCTAGCTTGCACATTTTTTATCGGAATGTCGTGAAAAGGGTATCCAAAAGTTGGGTAGCTTAAGCTAAACAAAACAATGTGACATTATGATATGACAGTGTTAAAATTGTGGCCGCCAACACCAAACAAATGTCTGCAAAAAAAAAAATAATAAACTGACAAAAAAATTGTAATCCACTAACGAAACCCCAATACATGAAAGTTTTATAATGATCTTGGGATGGCCACACAACCTACGGCTTGGAGGCCCTTTTGTGTCCAAATCTGAGATTTGGTAATTCTCAAGCACGTGAAAACAAACATTTTGTTTTGGCAATTTTAGCTAAATTTCACACACATCCTGCTAGCTTAAGTCTACAACAACCAAGTGGCTACACAAGCGGACTGGAGGTGAAGCCAACCAAGACGTTGGAATCCCGCCACTGACCGGAGACGCTGGTGCTTAGACTGAACAACTGACCCGAGACGCTGGTGCTTAGACTGGACAACTGACCGGAGAGGCTGGTGCTTAGACTGAACAACTGACCGGAGAGGCTGGTGCTTAGACTGAACAACTGACCGGAGACGCTGGTGCTTAGACTGAACAACTGACCGGAGACGCTGGTGCTTAGA
>BSAI01004286.1:67136-86223 GCA_036245035.1 Adrianichthys oophorus | reverse complement strand
AGACTGAACAACTGACCGGAGACGCTGGTGCTTAGACTGAACAACTGACCAGACAGGCTGGTGCTTAGACTGGACAACTGACCGGAGACGCTGGTGCTTAGACTGAACAACTGACCGGAGAGGCTGGTGCTTAGACTGAACAACTGACCGGAGACGCTGGTGCTTAGACTGAAGAATTGACCAGAGAGGCTGGTGCTTAGACTGAACAACTGACCGGAGAGGCTGGTGCTTAGACTGAAGAATTGACAGGAGAGGCTGGTGCTTAGACTGAACAACTGACCGGAGAGGCTGGTGCTTAGACTGAACAACTGACCAGACAGGCTGGTGCTTAGACTGGACAACTGACCGGAGACGCTGGTGCTTAGACTGGACAACTGACCAGAGAGGCTGGTGCGGGTGTGGGAGCGGGATTCAGATTTACTGCAGTAACACCAGAATCTCTTCATGTACAGTGACTAACATACTACAGGTGATCCAGATTTTTAAAGTTAAACTATGAAGATATATACAGAAAACATCCAGTTTAGTCCAACAGGAACATTTAATTTAAATTTAACATTTAATTTTTCGCAAAGTTGAACATGTTTAGTTGTTTGGTTATTGTACTTTACAACCTCTGCCTTTTACTTTAGGGCGTTTGTCTCCTATGTTCCTCTCTAGGCCTGCATCTTATCGTGGTGAGTGGGCTTATAAACCAAGACAATCCAACATTCAAAATTTGAAGACAGGAAAATGTTTAAAAGGGAAATTTGTAGATGAGTCCTGCTGAAGTGTGTGATTCAATAAAAAAAAACTTGTCAAACAACAGCAGGACTGTCCCGTTCTCGTACCAGGGTTTCTACCGCGCACAGAGGGTTTTAGTTTAAAGTTTCCAGCACTAGAGGACCATGACATGCTTCCTGAAGCTGTAGCCGGTCTTTCATTTGTGTGTTCCTAAAATGACAACATCTGATCGCGTCGGAGCGTTGATTTCCGGGAAGTCTGTTCATCTCTGGTAACAAACCCATCAAAGGATTTGACCCACTGAGATAGTGTTCACTCAACAAGGAAACAAATATTTCATCAAATATTAGTACTGTGTGACCAACTAGCCAGCTCACTTAAACTGTGATGTCATTTTATGCCGTGAAATTCAGCATCGGAGCGCCTGATCACGTCGATGTAACGGGCGTTTCCCACATTTAGCAGGCCTGCAAACGCCTCAATGTTCTCTGCGTTGTGTTCAGTTAGGAAGGACGAGGTGACTTTGGCTTCACTGTGGTTTATTCTGGTTTGAATAGAAAATAACAAATCCATGACTGCAGGTCTCCAGAACATCAATACCTTCCTAAGCAGAAACGGCGCAAACAAGTAGGTCAGCATTCAGCTGCATATCTGCTCATTTTATCAACTAAACTCTCTACTGAGAGCTACGGGATCATATTGTGGGACAAAAGGAATCCACCATGTCAAAAGGCGCTCCGACGCTCAATTTGACTGCAGAAAATGGCATTGAAGCTTCAGTGAGCGGCTCGTTGGACACAGCTCACGGCTGAGGGTTGCTTCAAATCTCCACCAACGAGATTTGGTCGCGACCTAGTCAGGTGTGCCACCGGAAGTTGGTCGAAGCTGTTTGCAGCGCCTGCCCCTGCTGGATTTTTGAGTGGCCAGTCTCCTCACAAGCATTAACCAGACAATTCTGTGCATTTTTCCTTCATTTAAAGATTTCTTTAAACAATCATCTGACATGATAGCTGTCTTCCAACAAAGTAAGAGTGATGATATTGTTTTTCAATCACATTGAGTAAAAAATAAATCAACTTAAAAATGAATAAAAGAGGAAAAGCTTTCTGTGAACAATGCCATGGTTACAAAGCATAATCTATGAAAACCCTGTCTTTTTTGACATATTGAGAACCTACTAAATTATCCTAAAGAGTACATTTCAATCCACTAAAAACAATTTTCATTACGAAATAACGAAAATAAAAAAGAATTTCAGTGCCAGGGTGAGCACTGCAGCCGCTGGATGTTCTATCTTGGTCTCATCAAACCAGAGAATCTTTTTTTCTCACCATCTTGGAGTCCTTCAGGTGTTTTTTTTAATAGTAAACTCCATTCGGGCTTTCACGTGTCTTGCACGTGGCTACCATCGGGCCACTCTGCCAGCCGAGTTTCCTTGTCTTTGGAAATTATAATACCCAAATATTTGACTTGTGTTTTCACCGCTATGTTACACATAGATTATACTTGGTCATGGAGAGCAAATAATTCACATTTATCAATATTCAATTTCTAACCAAATGCGTTTGAGAATTTATCAATTGAGTCCAAAGCTTTCAGCAGTTGTTTTTTTTTTTTAAATAAAGTTGTCTCATCAGCAAATTGGCCTTTTACTAAATATGTTTCAAAAATGTTTGTCTATTTTATTATTTTCAATCATGATTGCTAACAGCTCAGCAACCAGAATGAACAGTGAGGGAGAGCTGTTGCAGCCCAGTCTGATGCCTCTATTCACATTCAATCTGGGGCAGGTACCGTGTTCCAAAGCCACACTACTGTTAATGCTTTTGTACAATATACTTATCCAATTAAATTTTGGACCAAATCCAAAGTGTTTTAAAGTACTTATAATGAATGGGTGCTCAACTGAATCAAACGCCTTATATAAATCAAGAAAAGGGATAAATCCACTAATTGATAATTATAAAATATGTTGTTGTGAACAGACCTACCTCCCAAAAAGCCTGATTGAGTTTCAGCAATAATTTTAGACAGACCTTCTTTTAATCGAGCTGTAATACATCCAGATAGTAATTTGTAATCTGTGTTGAGGAGTGTGATAGGCCACAAATGATCCAAAAGTCTTTTATCTTTGTTTTGTTTAGGAATTGAAGTTAAAAGATCTTGTTTCATAGTGGGCATAAGCTGCTGATCTTTTATACATTCATGAATTGCTTTAAACAGCAAGTTTCTGATCTGCTCCCAAAAATGTTTAGAAAAATTCCCGTCAGTACCAGGAGCTTGTTTAATGGAAGCTTCCTGACAACAGCATCTAATTCTTCAATGTCTAAGTCTCAATCACAGATTTCTGTAAACGAATGATCTATTCAAACTTCAAACTTTATTTATTTGTACAGGGCCTTTCCTTTATTTGAAACCAAAGGCGCTTTACATAAAAAAAATTTTTAAAATCCCAATATATAATAATAATAAAAATAAAATGATAATAAAAAATACAATTACAATTACAACCACTCTTCCCTTCCACAACACGACACCCCCCCACGCACACACACACGGGGGAAAACTGAACAAAGACTAAAAACTGCAGCTCTAGGGAAAAAGTCTGGCTTGCTACTGCTGTGCAGAAATGGTATTACAGGGATCCGTTTATTCCAAGGTCCAGCCCAACCACAGGGGTCATCACCGCAGTGCCCACCCAACACAGGGCAGCACAGAGCTCACTCTACATGGAGGTACCCCAGCCACCCCAATGAGAATGAGCACCGCAGCACCAGCTCACCCATAGGCAGAACCAGGAGGGCCCCAGAACAGCGGATCCCCGAGAGGAAGCACTGGAGTCAAAGAATAAATTAATAAAAAGCAACAATTGAACAAACACTTAAATAATGTGAATATATTCATAAAAACATGGTTAGTATATTAAAACAATATTATGGTTATGAAATTTGGTTTAGAAAGATGATAGATTCTGGAGGGGAATCCACTGATGTGAATAGATTGCTCTAAAACTTATACACTTCCTTTTCAATCGTTTTACTATCTTTACACTCTCTTGAATTAAAAAACTTGTATTGCTCTTCTTGTCTTTTTTCCTCTGGTTTGCTAAAGTAGGTTGTATTTTTCTCTCCGTCCATTTTGCTCTTGATCTTATGAAAGCTCCTTGGGCTTTTTTCATAAAGATCTCATCTAGTTTAGATGGTAAAAGCTGAAGTTTTTCTTTATCATCAGATGTCATGTCAGATTTACTGCAGCATTGACTAATTTCATAGAACAAATTATTTTCCTCTTTTTGTTTTTTTTTTGCCTAATTTTCTACTAGTTTTAATAGAAAATTCTCGAATTTTATATTTGATATATTCCCACTTATTGCCAAAAGTCTTTCTGTTTTTACCGTTTCCAATATCTGAAATTATTTTTTTGTTTTAGAACAATACTCTGTTGTTGAGCAAATGGTGTTAAATTTCCAGTAACCTTTATTTCCTGTTGTTTTACTATTTGATTTTAGTGTTATTTCTACTATAGCATGATCAGTCAGTGGAGCTTTGGAAATGGAAGTTTTAGAGTTCAATCTATCTAGAGCATCAGAAACAAGGCAGTAGTCTATTCAGGATCTAGCTGTATAGTTTGGTTTTTACCATGTGAATTCTTTCTTTCCTGAGCTTGAACTTGCCAAATATCAATGAGACCATTATATCTAATAAATTCTTCCATGACATAATTGTAGTGATGGTTGTCATATTTTGAAGGCTATCTATCTTCACATTCATCTGGTGTTATGTTCCAATCCCTTCCCATTAAAATTAAGTTTGTAGGATGAAGCAACTTTAAGTCTTCGACCTCTCTAACAATGTTTTTTAACATTTCTGTAACCAGCCTCCGGGTGAACAGCACCACCATGGTTCTGCTTCGGTTATCTTCCTTCTTCCTCACTCTGTACAACGTCTACCGCATCCTCAAGTCGGCGCAGGCCTATGTCCGGAGCTATCCGCTCGAAAAGGTGGATGGTCTACTTTGATGTTCTCGTCTTTCTTCTCTAGCAAACCTTTAAACTTTAAGCACCATTGCATCTTGTACCTCTGTTATTCCTTCAGTCTCTGTTTCAGTTCAGCGTTTTCTTTTTTAAGGAGGTGAAATTACATTTCCAGTTTCTTTTTCCTTTACATTTTTTGACTTCTTCTGCATTAAACTGGACCTCTTTACTCAGCGCAGCTACCATAGAGCTAGTCTTTGCAACTTTTTCTTTGAGTTCCTCCACATCTTTTGCCTTGCTCTGAATGGCTTTTAAAATGGTCAGGTGGGAGACGACTTCTTCGTTCTCATCCTTGCTTTTCGACTTCTTACGGGCTGGTGGTTTATTTGGAGTTATCGGAGCGGACCTGATGTCTTTTCGTTTAGCCATGCTAGCTTCCTTAACATAGTCATGATCTCTAGCCGATATACATTTCTTCTTCCTCCTATGATACTTGTTCACTTACTTCTTTCTGACTACTTTCAGAAAGGTTTTTCATATTATTCGGGTTAATTCTGTTTTGAGGGTTCATTTTGTGAGGCAAAGTGATATTTAAAAAAGGTGCAGAATCAAAGTTTGGGACAAAGTTTGACCAGCCTCTATCTCAAGCTGCCGTTCAACACGCCATCTTGTTGATGATCCGTCCATTCTTTTACGTCTACGACAACAACCCCTTGAGTTTCATTGATTTTTCACCTTGGGAAGAGGCCGCCATCTTGAATTTAAAAAAAAAAAAAAAAACATTTACAAACAATAACTCATCCTAGGGATTTTCATCAATAATCTTGTAAGTTCTTGGGCATCATTGGGAAGCAATTGCAAAAAAAAAAAAAAAAAAAATCTTGGAATTAGAAGTCATAGATTTTTAATGCCGTGGGTGTAGCAAGCTTGCAAAAGTGGTGTTCTCCTATTACTCGCACATTTTTTGACATTATATTGTGAAAATTTAATATGTTGAGCCCTGAGTAGAGCTGGACATAATATTATAAGACCAGTTACGACATATTGGGAATGTAGGCGTGGCTGGCAAAAAATCTTGGTTGCTAAGGAAATTCAAAGGTTTACTTTTGCAGATTCTTCTGAAAGTGATGTCAATCTGTTCGGTGTAGTTTGACCCAAACATAAAATGGCTGCTGTGGAGATGAAACTAACAGAAAATCCACCATTTAAAAAAAAAAAAGTTATTTTTTCATCAATTTATCACATACGGCTAAGACCAGCCAGGCAGAAAGTGAAAAGGGGAAGTCAAGAGTGGTGGTTACTAAGTGGTTACTTAGCTAGTGAGGTCTGTTCAAAGGTGGACTCGGTTGCTAAGGAAATCCAAAAGTTTACTTTTATAGATTTTTCTGAAAGTGACATCAATCTGTTCGGTGTATTTCCGGGTGACCCAAACATGTTATGCAGATAAAACCAACAGAAAAGCCTCTATTTTGAAAAGAGCTTTTCAATTTCTCACATGCAGCTCAGACCAGCCTTAGAGAAAGAGAAAGGGGGGTTCAGGCGTTCGTTGTGGTCAATGGTAGGTAGTTGAGGCGGCGGTGGCGTGTAGAGGTGGGCGGCGAGAGTGGCGGTGGGTGTAGAGGCGGGCACTGAGGGCAGATAGCGCCTGGGGCCCTTCCAACGATGCTCACGGCTTTAATTTCTAATTGATTTCAAACCTTTTGGAGATTGTTTTAAAACGACATTTTCATCAAGAGGGCAAATAAAACGACTGAAGAATGTAAACGGCTTCACACTGGATACCAGTCACAGAACAGTTTTCGAGCAGCTGCTGGACTAATTTGAGTGTAGGTGCTGTGGAACCCAAAAAATGAAATGAGAAAATGACAACAAAGATCAATTGGTGCTTCACTTTGCTGTAAAGCCTTGGATCAGAACCAAATAATGTTCCTCAACTTTGCTCCTTCTCAACAGTTGCTTAAAAACTAGAAGACGTGTTCTAAATAAACAGTTGTTGAAAATGCTGCAGTCTCACCGTTTTTTATGCGTTTTAATGTCATTACAATTTCCTGTGCTGCAAAAGCTTTTGCATCTCTCTAAAGTGGTTCGAAGTCCAATGTGTTAGAAATGTGCTACACAAATAAAGACCAAGAGAAAGCAGATCGGATTGCTGAAGGTCCAAAGAAGGTCAGGCTAAATTATGAGAAGACATTGAAGCAAATTGGCTGGAGAAGCAGGACACAGTCAGGAGGAAGCAGTGCTGTAGGAAATACTAAAGAGTGTGAAGAGCTTTAGAGAAACATATATAAAGAAGGGAAGTCATTTGTATAGACTGAGGTCTGGACACGGCAGACAGATGCAAATTGTTCCTTAGAATCATAGCAAATGAAGGAAGAGCTGAAACTTTGTTTTTTTTCCTGAATCTGTTCCTGTTTCTTCCTGGACAGTGACAACAGCATGTACGAGTCAGTTGAAGAGCACCAGTGCCCCCATCTGCACTGGTCTGCCACAATCTGCAGCAAGGAACTTTCCTGTCAGGACTTTTGCCTCAGTCAAGTAAGTCACAAGTTTGTAAGAAATGGTCCCAGCTGCCACAGCAGCCTGTCTGTGATTGGGTGAACTCTGCATGCTTTAACATGTTGATTCTCAGGGCAGCGAGGAAAGACAAAAAAGGGGGTGTGGAGGAAGTAAAGAAGGAAAAGAGGACCATTGATGACAAAGACAGACACAAGCCCTTTGGTAAAACAGCGTGGGTCTCTGTGGATGACGTGTTCATCTTGAGGCACTATCCCAGGCCTGCATACGGAGCAGCTGATGCCATCCACATGCTGAAGAGATACCAGGTGTTGGACTTCACTCCTCACAATCAGCCAGTTTACATTGATTTGAAGCTGGACATGAAATTGGAGAAGAAGGTAATTGCAAGATATTTCCTCTGCGTTTTTATTCTCATTTTTTAAAGTTCTGTAATAGAATGGGGAGACTGTGATTGGGTGCTGTGGTATAGTGGAAACAGATTAAAGACTCAGACCCAATTCTCTGTTTTCTGTCTGACAACATCTGACTGTTTCAGGTCCAAAGCTCGTGAGGTTTTCTGACCACGCTCTCTTGTGCCTTTCTTATATACATACAATAACAGATTTATGTGTTGGACTATATGTAAGAACTGATGTATTGGATCTGTTGCGGGACAACACCGAATTTTAACTCCCTCAACAGATTTTTGACAGGACTGAGGTTCAATGTTTGATTTAGACCACTCCAGAACCTTGAAATGCTTTTTAGGAAGTCATTTCGTTGTTGCCGGGGGATGTGTTTGAGATCAGTGTCATGCTGCAAGATCCAGCTACATTTCATCTTCAGTGTCCTTGGTGATGGATGGAGGTTTTCTCTCAACATTATTTCTTTAATTCCTCAATAGCCCTAAAGTATGATGTTTCCACAGAAGGTATGGGGTTCTTGAAATTCAACTTCCGTATTTATTCTATTTCCTGCTAATTACTCCAACGGTTGATCTCTTCTCTTTAAACTGCTTATCATTGGTTGGTTCATTCCAGTCTTGTTCAAATCTATAGTTTTGTCCCTGGCGTCCTTTGGTCTCTTGGTCCTTCTGCCCTCTTTGGTCTTGGTGGAGAGGTTGCAGTCTGACTGTTAGGGAGTGTGGATAGATGTTTTTTATACGGATAACCAGTTCAAACCAGCTCAGTGGTAGAGTGTCTGCTCTAAGACTGGAATGTTGTGAGTTCAAATCCAGGCCATCAAACCAAAGACTCTAAAAATGGGACCCAATCCATCCCTGCTTGACACTCAACATTGAGGGGTTCAATCCCCAAATGATTTCTGAGTGCAGCTGTCTGCAGCTCACTGCTGTCCCAGGGGACGGGTAAAATGCAGAGAACAAAGTTACACACCTAGATGTGTGAAAGTTCATGAGACTTTCACACAGGTGACATGAATACAGATAACGAGTGGAGGATCAAAAACAGGATTATTGTTTGTTTTTTGCACAATAATCTAAATAAGTTCTTTAAAAATCAGACAATGTGATTTGCTGCACTCTTTCTTTACACCGTCTGTTATAGTTGAAGTGTTTCTTTGATGAACATTACAGACCTCGTGTCTTTTGAAGTGGGACAGCTCTCAGAAGCAGCGACTGATGAGTACTTTTTTGCCTCATCTGAATGCTGAGCGTTTACAACAGCAAAAAAACTCGTTTGTGTTTTCTTCACAGAAAAAGATTGACCCCTTTGTTAGCACTGTGCACCTACCTCACCCCTTCAAGACAGCAATGAACAGAGTTTTAGTTTTTACCGAGGTAACTGTGTTTCTTTAATCTACATTTGATGAGAGCCATTTCATAACTTTTGTGATTGAGAGCCTCTGCCTTTCTCTGCAGGATCTAATTCAAGCCAGAGAGGCCCAGGAAAACGGCGCCGCCACTGCCGGGGGAGTGGAGCTCATTCAGCAGGTGAGCTGCTCAAATCAACTTTATTTAAAGTGAAGCCGTTTCACCAAACAGAGGTATCCATTATTTGTGTTTGTGAATGAAACTGGTTCGTGCAGAAGAACAAAGAAAGCCCTCCACCTTTTGAACTGCATGACAATGTCTTTTCAAAGATCAATTTACTACGACGGCTTCAAAATTAATTTATACATGGAAAAATTGAATGTGTCACCACAGCCTTGTAATTTCTCCTACATAAGCTCTACGTGTGTGACATTACTAACAGATTTAGAACTTTATCTGTGTAAGTTAGTTCCTGGTTTTCTTTGAATGAGAGAGGTTTTAAATAAGGACTGGCCAGTTTTGTGGTTCTGTGCTGGAGTCATCCCAGTGCCTACTTTAAAGTTTGACCACTGCAGTAGTTCAGGTTCTCACACATTTTTCTCTTACCTCAGCGTGGGGGTGAACCACACGATCTGTAGAATTCTGCTGTATGTGTTCGGGACAGCTGTAATTATGAACATCGGGAGAACTGGATTCTTTGTGTGAATGCTTTTTGCTGAATGGTGGTCGCTGTTTGCTGAAGATGCTGAGAAATTTGACTGTAGCTGATGAAGGGATTTGCTGAAAATGCTAAAGCTATTTGCACAATGGGAAAGTTGCTAAAAAACTTAAAGTTGCAGAAAATGCACAAAGAATTAGAAAAATTTCATGAAAAATCACATAAATTCCGTAAAATTTTAAAATGTGTAAAATATTATTTTGTTTTCTGTTATTTTGAAGGGATAAATTATGGAAACAAAGCCTAATTTTTTTTTGACATTTCAAAAGAATGTCTCATCTTTAAACTGATGCATTTACGGGATTTTTCAATCTTTCCTTGGGTTCTTTATACACAATAAGACAACATTTTACTTGAGGTGATCAAACTTTCAATCCCTGTTGAATATAAAAGGTTGTTGCTGGTCTGAGTATCTCAGAAACTGCTGATCTACTGGGATTTTCGCCCACAAGCGTCTCTAGGGTTCATAGAGAATAGTCGGAAAAAGAGAAAATATCCAGAGAGCTGCAGTTCTGTGGGTGGAAAGGCTTTGTTGATGTCAGAGGTCAGAGGGGAACGGCACCGGGTACCACTCCTGTCAGCTAAGAACAGGAAACTGAGGCTACAATTCACACAGAATCACCAAAACTGGACAAAAGAAGATAAGAAAAATGTTGTTTGGTTTGATGAGTCTCCATTTCTGCTGCAACATTCAGATGGTATTGGCCGAATTTGGCGTCAACAACATGAAAGCACGGATCCATCCTGCCTTGTGACAACGGTTCTGGCTGGTGGTGGTGGTGTAATGGTGTGGGGGAGATTTTCTTGGTACACTTTGGATCCCTTAATACCAACCGAGCATGGTGACACCGCCACAGCCTAGCTGAGTATTGTTGCTGACTATGTCCATCCCTTCATGACCAGAGTGTACCCATGTTCTGGCTACTTCCAGCAGCTGGAATCATCTCAGACTGGTTTCTTCAACATAACAATGAATTCACTGAACTCTAATGACCTCCACAGTCACCAGATCTCAACCCAATAGATCACCTTTGGGATGTGATAGAACGGGAGATCGGCATCATGAATGCGCAGATGACAAATCTGCAGCAATTGTGTGATGCTGTCATGTCAATATGAACCAAACTCTCAAAGGAATGTTTCCAGAACCTTGTTAAATCTTTACCACCAAGGATTAAGGCATTTCTGAAGGCAAAAGGGGGTCCTACCCGGTACTAACGAGGTGGACCTAATGTAGTGGCCGTTGAGTGTAAGGTCACCAGCACACTCTATTATACTGCTGTGGCACAGAATGTACATGTTACATTTTATGTTTAGAATTGATTTCTAATTGTAATCCTCACAAGAACAGGTGTGGCCACGCCCATTTTCTGTTTTTATGTTTTTTTTTTGTTTTTTTTTTTGTCCTTTTCAGGTTTTTGCTGTTCAGTTTCAGCAAATAATGTCTGTCTCATAGCAGTCTAAACCCAGAGTTTTAATTTGTTTTTAGTAAATGTACATAAAATTAAGAATTTGGAGGGATTAAGATGTCAAACATCTGTGAAATGTGAGACACGTGTCTGTAAAAACTCTGCAGGATTTTGTTAAGCATACAGCAGACGGCTGCTGTTTACAGCTTTTATTTGTCTGTTGTCTTTCTGTGTGTCTCAGTAAACTAACTGAAGTTGGTTTCCATCACCTCCAGGTCCTGGATGATGAGATCTCAGCTGACTTCTATCTCGCCGTTCCTGAAATCCTCCCCAAACTATTACCGCTGAAGAACAAACTCAGGAAGAAATTTCCAAAGAGCAAAAGGGGTGAGCAGCGAGCTGACACTTTTTGAAAAGTCTTTGGTCTCTGCGGTGAATACTGAGCTGGAGTGCTTCAGTCTGCTGCAAGAGCCTCCCCAAGAGGAAAACGGAAGGATTTCATTGATAGACACAGCAGTTAAGACCCTCTCTCTGTTTGCTCTTAGGAACCGTTTGCACCAACATTCCCAAGACGCTGGAGCTGTTTAAAACAGGACACGAATACCAAGTGGAGAGCGATTGCTACGTTCGGACGCAGATAGCCACGGTACGGGGGTGAAGGGTCAGGCCTTTGTTTACATCTGTGCATGTGTGTTTGTGTTGAACTTGATAGCTAAGTGTACTGCAGACATTAGAAAATGCTTCTTGCCTCAGTAAAATGAAGGTTTCCATCTTTTTCTGTTTGGGAAGTTCAACATGCCCAGCGAGCACATCTTTGCCAACCTGCAGACAATTCTGATAGATGTTTGTTCGCACCGACCCGCCAGTGCAGGTATGTGCACAGTTCCTACTGTGTTCAGAGCAAAGCTGCATTTAACTCCTGTTTCTGTATGTTTACTTTAAAACTCAGAAAAAAGTCAAAGGGTCACCCTCAGTAATGTTTGTCTGACAAGAAAGGTGTATGTTTATTTTCAATAGTTTCTATTCTAACTGAAAATCTAAATGATTTAAATTCATAAACCTTGGAAAAGTGATTACTGTGTCTCTGAAGTCAGAACTGATCAGGAGAATGTTGGTTTTAGTCAATTGAGTAAAAGTGGAGTTGAGGGGGAGATCAACTCAAAATAGTCAAACACAGCAGGAGGGAGACTTGCATGCAAATGAAGAGAATACACCGTACCACGGGGTGTGTGTAAAATAACTGGGATTGTTTGTGGAGGTGATGATAGAAAACTAGATGGATTTGGTCTCAGAACTGTATTTAGGGAAACATTAGAGCTCCTTCCTCCATCTCCTCTCAGCCTTGCTCACTGTCAAATGGTAAGAGTGATGTTTAGCCTGGAATCAGCCCAGAGTCCTACAGCAGGTGGGTTCACATGAGGACCACGTGATTTAAATGTAGATTTGTGTGATAAGTGTGTATCCCTAACCTTCAACACACATTTTGTCTCACTCCATTTACTCAGGGCCCTTCATCGAGCGGGCGATCATGGCCAGCCACACCAGTGAGGCTGTTTGGTTCCACTACCAGGATGTTATATCAAACATGGGACAGGAGGGGGGCAAATGAGACATCTGCAGCTTGTGGTGAAAGTTGAACTCAATAAAGCTCCTGCTTTGCCATTTCTCAGCATTTGTCCCCGTTTCTAAATAAATCCCAGATGACCCTGACAGATATTCAACCACACTGGTGCCCTTTAATGTGTTCCTGCTGTGACTGCATGTTACTGCATGTTTGCAGTCTGCGTCAGTACTGCACGTTACGCCTCAGAAAAGGGGATGAGTGAAGAATTGACACAAGACACGATGTTGCATCAGTCAGGTTCAGTGTTATAATGGACGAACGGAAGCAACACGTTTTCCTACGCCAACAGACACAAATCAATCAAAGCCCGATCAACAGATAAAACTCTCAAAACTTCATATTTGAAAGGCACTAGGAAGAATAAAATAATTATTCAAAATAGGATATAAATATTAGCATTCAACCTGTTATCATTGTGCGCCTGCAGCTGACTGGCAGCCTGTCCGGGGTTAGGGGTGTCCCCTACCTTCACCCGTGAGTTGGGCTCTGGCGGCCCCATGACCTCAAAAGGGCTATAGAAGATGAATGACTGGATAGTTATGAATTACTATTTTACCAAGCAGTATGAAGCATGTTGTTTCTTTGTGTCAACAATTGTCT
The DNA here is from genome assembly GCA_036245035.1 of Adrianichthys oophorus. NCBI lineage: Eukaryota > Metazoa > Chordata > Actinopteri > Beloniformes > Adrianichthyidae > Adrianichthys > Adrianichthys oophorus. Next base: position 72,909 of record BSAI01004286.1, on the reverse strand, counting down.
TTCTTCATGTTAAAGCAATAACCAGAATAAGACCATTTTAAACACTTTTTGTTTGAACGCTGATGCACTCGGAGGTTTTGCGGCTCTGGATGGCTCTTTTCTGGCCCAGTGATTTAAAGATGAACACCAGGGGGCAGAGTTTCCGAGCTCCTGTAGGGATCCAGCTTTGTCTGAAGTCTTCACAGAGAAGTATTTTTTAAAGCTTTAAATATGGAACGCAATCACACGAGTTCTCTGTTGTGTGTGCTTTCATATTTTATCTGTGTGTGCCTGCGTGCGTGCTTCCAGGTGCATGCACATAACTCCAAACCACACAGTGATTTGTGCACAAAACTGCTGCAGCTTCTCACCTGACATGTGCCCCCATAGAAAGGACAGAGCTGTGGTGAGATCAGACTGAGTGTGGCGTCCTTCAGCAGCTTTACGGCTGTGACAGACGCTACATCTTCAACCTTTGCTGGCTAACCCAAAGCAAACAGTTTAAAAAAGAAAAGTAGTTCACTGAGCACAATGCTCTAGTCATCTGTGCTTCCTGTTGCTTAGGGGGGTGGGGTGGGGGTGCAAGAAGACACTCGTGTCCTGAAGCCCTGCTTAATCAAGCCGGTTTGTGCCGTTGGAATGATCGTTTGTGCTGCCACAGTGTCTGAGATATTAAAGATTTCTGCAAAGGTCATCCTCGGGTCACCATCCCCCAGATTGCTCCAAAATGAGCCGAACCGGTCTACTTTATTAGTGTCACGTTTGTGTTGGTTTGTGCCATGTCAAGTGTCATTCTCCGACGGTGACGTCATCATCCCCCCAGATTGCTCCAAAATGAACCGAACTGGTCTACTTTTGTGGTGTTACATTTCTGCCGTTGAAATGATCGTTTGTGCTGCTACAGTTGCTGTGATATTACAAGTTCTATTAGTTGACATCACACCAGGATCCAGTATGTCTTTTATTTACGTATAAACACCTTAATATGTGGGGGGGTTCTCACCAGATGTCTTGACACAAACTGATGACATCTCTTTTAACATGCTCGTGTGTATATGATACAAAATAATCTTTTACATCTGATGCAGCTCGTCTGCTGTTATTGGTGAAAAATGTGTTTAAAATGACAGTGTGTGTAAATTTCTGTTTAAATTTGTGATTTGTCTTCACTAAAGTTTGGTGAAAGAATATATTGTTTCCTTTAAGAGTTAGCCTAATGCTTCCTTTCTCCACATTTGTTATTTATTGTGCTGTAGTTCTAGTTCGAAAATTACATTTGTGTCATAGTATTTTTTAAATGCAAGAACTTTTGGGGTATGTTGTTGAGGTTGTGTTTTTGTGTCTTTTTTCATCATCAACACTTCAAAACTCTTGTGATCGAGAGATTTGGCGCTCCATCTAAGAAGGTTCCTCAAAGTAAAAGAAGACAAGGTCAGTTTGTTATTTGAGTATTTGCACACATTTCATTTTGTAACCTCCATTACAATACAAAAATCGGATTTCTGGACAAGGTAAGCAAACTACGTTTTCAAAAGAGATTTGAAATGGACACAAAAGAACAGCTGTAAACCCCAAAGCAAACTCTGTAAGGATTAAGGAATGAGTGAAAACTAGAAAACAGTTTTAACTTAAAACAACAAATTGTAAACTTGAAGAACTGCTACAAATCTTGGAAAAAAAAAATGTAATTTCAATGAAAAATACTAATCTAGAAAGAAATATTGAAATTTAAAAAAATAAGATAATAATTGGAAGTTGGAAACTTTAAAGAAAAAAACTCTTTAAACATAAACCTGTTACCAAATGAAGAAAAGTTTCTTTGTAATTGTTAACAATAATGTATTTTGTTTTCCTAACATTTTGTTTCTTTGATTTATTTTCTTTTTCACATAAATTCCTTAGTTTAAAGTTTAAACTCAGACCTTTGAAGTATTCACTGCTGACCACTGGGGGCGTGGGGCCCCCAGTGGGGCTTGGAGCTCATTGGTTAAGGGGACATGATTTCCCCTTGGGTGAAAGAGGTTGTGGTGATTCCAGCTCCAGAACTCCCATTCTGAACCAAACTTTGAGATACCAATAATGCTACTGTATTCAACTTTGGGAGAAAAGGATCAGAACAGTCATACCTCACTATATGACTGTTTCCCTTTAGCGCTCTCGCTTGTTCTCGTGTCCATGCTTTGTCCTCTTGTTGTTGGAAACTGCCACTAAACTGTTTTTTGCATCCTGATTGGCTGTGATCTTGTCAATCAAACTCCTCTGTGCCGTATAAAAACGTTGCACATTGAACTTTACACATTTTTTTCTCATTGCAATCTGTTCTTTGTTTTCTAATACTGTACTTCTTTTCTATGAAGGGTTACATTTTGGGAAATTAGACTGAGACAGAAAAGTGTGTAAATTCACATGTCTGTATGAGAAAAGAGTTTAAAGTAGTGGTAGTGTGTAGTACTGTTTTGGAGCTGAATTGATGTCACAATAACCTCTTGGAGATCCATGGGAATCATATCCTGGGAGCCAATGAGCTCAAAGTCCCGCCCCCACGTCACATTTGGCTCAGCACTGAATACTTCAAAAGCCTGAAAGCCGTAAATTTTGGAATTTAAGTGAAAAATGATCCTGATTGTACAGCTGACACAGACTCAGTCCCAAGTTCCTCTCCTCCACAGTCAAACCTTTCAGCTGGACATAGCATTTGAGGAATGGATAAAATTTATGCCAAAAAAGTGGTATACAAAGACAGGTTTGCTCCATCACAAAAAAGGGAATACACCATTTTGAAGCCTGGCACTTGGACGCACATCATAAATGATCAGACTTGGAAGCAGGTCAAGAACACGTGCACATTTGTGTTCCAAAGATCCAAGGTTTACCCAACTGTTACAAATAAATACATTCACATTAGAGGCTTTTGTAAAGAGTGTCATGGCAATTTGGAAATGACAAGTGACAAGGAGCCACCAATTAACAGCCCAATGGTGCTCCAATGCTGCATCAAAAATACTGATGTCTCCCAACACACTGGCCGTTCAAAGCGATTCACGTCTGGAAATTTGCGCATGCAGATTGGGACAGAGCTGTGTGAGGGCAGATGGAACCAGCTGTATGGAGGTCAGCACAGAGAGCAGATCTGATGGGTTTTGGGGATCCTGAGCTAAGCCACCTACCTAATTTGGTCGCCCTGCTGAAGGCCAAACAGGAGAGAAAAGATCAGGAGTCAGGAGACAAAGATCCCGTTGTATCTCTGCAACTATTCAATTACAGCGTACCTCACAGTGGTAGCATCAGGGATATTGGTCTGGACAAGTTCTTCAGTCACTACTGGAGTCAAACTCAGCTACATGTGCGCAAGACATTATCAAAGAAATCTCCACCAACAGTGAGTCTTGATGCAACTTGATGCAGGGTGATGACAGTGTTGGATCCCGTCTGATATCAGAAAGATGCAAAAAATACCTGAAAGCCCACAAGGCCCCAACATCATAGCAGACGAACACTCCACAGATCTGGAGCAAAAGGATCCGTGTCATGAGATCCAGACTGACCTTACAGTGGGTGACAGAAATAAGTGAGGAGAGCAGTTCACTTCCAGTAGCTAATGGGGATCGGGACACTATTCATTTCCTCCCCGAGATTAATCCCCAAGTAATAAGACTTGCAAGTTACTTACCACTCTGGACAGGAATAATGGTCCCGCTCTTCCACAGCACCAACATCACAGCAAGTTCAGCCACAGTTGAAGCAGAGTTCAAAAATATAAAACATGGCCTTTTCAAGCATGAAAACTTGCCTGTTCGAGTGGATCGCTTCATTGCTCACCATCTTTCTTTCATTGAAGGAAAGATGCGGATTTGTTCTGCAACAGAAAGAAACAAAGATAAATCAACGATGGGATCAGTGATAGCAACAGAAGTCAAGCCAAGATCCATGACTACCCCCAGAGCAGAAGGCCGAACACTAAAGGATGCTCCTTCATTAGTGGAATCTGATGCTGCCACAGACATTCAGCCAACAGATGACGATGCTGTTGAAAACTGGAGGACTTCACACCTTTCGTCTTGCACGGATCGGCTCCATGTAGATCCATCTTTTGGGGCCAAGAGAGTGAAGGTGGGATTATGAATCAATGGAAAACTTCTTCAGATTCTACAGTCTCTGTGCTGAACACGTGCATTTGATGCATTTTGTCAGTGTTTATGTTGTGCTTCTGTGACAGTTCTACCTTTCAAACTGTTGTTAGTAAAGACGGCGATAACCAAATGTTGTTGTCATTCAGCCAGAGACTAGAAAAGGTTCCGTTTGATCTGGGAAGAATGCTTTCTGCTTGGAACCGAACAGAATCACCTTCAGAGGCTCCACTGTCTTGGAAGATGGTTTTGCCAAGTAAACAGAAAAGATCCCTTCTAGCGCCACCAAGATCAGCAGCATCTTCATCATCAGCATCATGTTCATTGCTGGCAATTGTCGCAAAAAGCATGTCACAGTTCTCTGCAAACCTATGTCTGTTAAACTTCTGAAAAGCTCTATACCAGGCGTTGGATGGACTGATGTGGATTTACCTTGTTCCTGGTGGTGTGACTCTTCACTATGACCTTTGTGAAGATCAGACATTTCACAGTTCCGACTTTCAGAAGACCTATATTGAAAATAGAAAACATGTCATTTTTAAATCAACTTAACAGCTTCACACACCAGAAAAAAACAACTCATTTGACTGGTTTTTTTTGACAACTAGTCCAAAATGCCAATGTTTAGAAAACAATGTTCCTTGTAGTGTTTTCAGACTTTATATTAACAAAAGAGTCCTAATAGTGAAGATGCTTAAGTTTCTGACTGAGAATACAAATGAGATTGCTCCTTGTCTCTCTAAAAAAAAAGGTAAATACAAAAAGCAATAATGGATTATTCATTCATATAATTTTGAACCTATTATTCATTTATGGCAGGGGTCACCAACTCTGCTCCTTGTGAGCTACCACCCTGCTTATTTTGCCGTTAACACTGCTTCAGTAGATGCTGATCATCTGGATGAATCAGTTCAGTTTTTGATTGAACACACCTGATACAGGTGAGCAGCAATTACTCAAGCAGGGTTAGCTGCAAAACAAGCAGGGCGAGAGCTCACAAGGACCACGTTTGGAGACCCCTGATTTATAGTTTCTGTGGGTCATGGTGAAGATCAAACCCTGAAAGATAACTAAACGGAATTTTGATTTAAATGTTAGAAGCTGGGAAGGAGTTCAGTTCTGGCTTGAAGGAGTAAAGAATACCAGAAGATCAAAAAAGTATTTGTTGCAGGAATGTGGGTTAAAATGTAATAAATCACAGTAGTATCTCATGGGTAAAAGGTGGAAATACTTTCAAATTCAAAATGAGAATTTAATGACTAGAAAAATAAAAATGATTTGTTTTATGGTTCAGCTTCACTCCAAGTAAAGCAGCCGGCATTACTCGATTAGCGCCCCCTGCTGTTGAATGGAACATCCTAACTTTAGAATGTGTGGTCAACTATTGTGATTTATGAAACAGACAGAAGGCTGTGGACCCAAACGGGATGGTTGTGGACTCTACAAAAATAAACAGCTCTCCAGTCCACCTCTGGTGTCAAACAAATAAAAATAAAGAAAAGGAAACGTTGAAGGGGAGGGGGGGCGCTAATGTCCGAGCAGCTCGTTGTTCCAGCAGAGTGGACTGTACCATCGGCAGTATACGGACTGTACCATCGACAGTATACGGACTGTACCATCGACAGTATACGGACTGTACCATCGGCAGTATACGGACTGTACCATCG